>PVKM010022482.1:0-21798 GCA_004027735.1 Carollia perspicillata
TGATGTTGGCTATTGACTTTTCAATCTTCCTCTCTACAACACGCTAAAGGCTTGCTATTGTTCAGTTCTTGGGATGGACCTTAGCACTCTGTCATCTAGCTCTCCACAGCGCCTTCCTCCCCTCACCCTTTAAATGGAAGAACAAAGGAAAACTCATTATGCTCCCATTTGTATTAAGCTTTCTTTAATTGCCTGGATTTGATTATGTTAATTTGTTTTCTTGCTGGGCTCTTGACCCAGAGCTTATTTCTACTTTGCATAGAATGGGCAGTTTCCTAATGTATTTGCCTGTAGGAGCTTTTTCTAACTTCCTTAAAAGGACTTACTTTATTTATTTATTTTTAGAGAGAGGGGAAGAGAGGGAGAAGGAAGAGAGAAACATCAACGTGTGTGGTTGCTTCTTGAAGGACCCCTACTGGGGACCTGTCCCACAACCCAGGCATGCGCCCCAAATGGGAATCGAACCAGTGACCCTTTGTTTCATAGTCCAACACTCAATCCACTGAGCCATAACAGCCAGGGCTATTTCTACCTTTTTACAAGTGTATAGTATGTGCTGGCACTCACCCAGGGTAAAACTAGATCATTAAAAAAACCTCTGTCTCTCTTCAGTAAAACAAATGGAACTTGGGTGATTCACTATCTAGCACCACCTCTGCCACTGACCAGCGAGGTGCAGTTAGATGTTCCATCTGATGTATCGACGGTACCTTCTTTCCCATTATCTTAACTTAGGACAGTCGCTACGTTTTTAAGATTCTTTCTTGGTATAAATATTGTTGTTTACTTTTGTCTTTGTTTTGTTTTGATTTTAAGATTCTATCAAATTTATACTTCGAAAATATGTATTTAATACTAAATAATCACAATATCTGATCAAGATTAAGATTACTGAAATTAAACTTGTATGGAGACTGTGACATATGATATTTTACTTAAAATATTCTTAGACTTTTTAAAATTGATAAATTTATTTTTATATATGGCCCGTTCTTTAAACACTTAAATGTTTTACTATGTGAGCAAAATGAGAACCTTTTTTAGTTTTTAAAACCACTTCCTGTGGGCACACAAATATGACATTGAACAGTGCTGTGCGTATTCCCAAAGCATGTTTGTCTTCTAAATAATAACACAAATTTGTGAAAATGTATATATTAATAGCTCAAGGTAATTACAAAAATAGATTTATAATCACATATTTAAAGTAAAATTCAAGAGCCATTTAGTGTTTCCATTTTCTCAAAGCATAATTTATGCCTACACAAAAAACTAACATGAACCATGAAAGCAATACTTCCCCTGTATATGTTTCCTTATCTACTATATTTATATTTTGTAGAAAATGTGTAATAAGTCTATTAAAATGCATGGAAATGAAGCCAAAAATATCATGCATGTAATTGATCTACAAACTCTAAGCCAAAAAAATTGGGGATTATTTCCTTAATAAAGGAAAAGAAGAAGCATATCATTGATTTTTTTGAGTGGAAAATTCATTTTAATCTAATGCCAAAAGTGTCAGGTTTATCACAGTATAACTTAGCTTGTATTTGTCATGGTCATCTAAATAAAATTCTCTATAAATTCTCAAAATGCATTTCTCTGCCCAACAGCCATCACTTCCATCTTCCACTGATTGAATTTCAAATGGTTTGCACTTAACGCAGCCAGACACTGGGCAAGTCAGGCAACTCCGCCATCTGGACCAGGCGAAAAGGGACAGAAAGTAGTGAGTGATGTGCTGCGATTCAAACCAGGGCACCATGACTGTGAAGCCTTCCGGTTTGAACTTTTCGTCTCCAAAATATACTCCAGTGAAGGCATTTAAAAAAAATACTTTGAAGGTAAAATATAACATAAAGCAGAAATTGGTATAGCTGAAAAATCGACATATATTATTTATCATTGCAAAGGAATAATAAATACCCTTTTATTTTACTAGACTATTAGTTTTAAAAATAGTTCTAAGGTAGTGCTAAAATAGGGAAAAAATTGTATATGATACTATGACCAAATAGTCCACCCCAAACCTTCTATGATATAGTACATATATAGTGAAATACATTTATGACCTAAATCTTTCTTAAAACCAAATTGAAATATGATCAAATCAAAGTGCTATTTAAATATGACAGGCAAAACTTTAAAACTTTTTGTAATTTATATGAAAATATTTTATAACATAAAGATAATAACGAATTTCTGAAATTCAAAGGCAGTGACAAAAGTAAAAGTTGATCATTGAGACTACATCAAAATAAAAATAACTTCATAAAAATAAAACATAACAAATGGCAATACAAACTGTGAGTTGGAAAGTGATGTTTGAAAGTGATATAAATCCAGAATATATAAAAGCTATATATAAGTCATGAAGAAAAAGAGATCGCTCTATAACATGGCAAAAGACAGAATTCCCTGAGAATAAAACCTGACTAGCCTTTAACATACAAAGAAGTTAACCTGCTAAATAATAGGTGGGATTCTCCTTTAACTTACAGTGAGATACTATTTTATATCAACCTGATTAACAAAAATTGAAGTCTGAAATATTGCCTTAGTAATGGCGTGAGGGAACCAGAATATTTTTTTAGTACTTCTGGTGGGAACGCACACTACAGGAATTGCTTTAGAAAGAAATTCGACATGTTGTAAGAGGAACAAGATACGCATATCCTATGCTGTGGCAATTCAATTCTTAGGAATATACCCCCGAGAATCTCTTGCAGGTGTGCTCCAGAAAACACACAGAAAAACGTTCAGGAAAGTATTTTCATATTAACAAAAAGTTGGAAATAAGCTAATGTTTGATAAATATACTAGTACAGTTTTTGATTATCTAGGAATTAAGAATATATGATAACTTCTTTTTAACAAAGAACATAGTTGAATTTCGGAAATACAATGTTAAGTCAGGTGAGCACATTGCAGAAGAATACAGAGTGTAATTTTATTAATATAAAGTTTAAAAACATCCAGACATAAGAGCACATTTGGACAACTAAAGGAACCCAGGGGATGGTAACTCCAGCATGCAGGGTCATGATTCCCTCCGACGAGAAAGACTGAGCTGGGATCGAGGAGAAGCGTGTGGCAGTCTCCCTCCGCGATGCTGATCAGCATCACAAAAACGTGCTTGATATGGCAGCATTGCCCATAAAAAATGCACAGGCCTCCACACACTTTCTGTTTGATCTCCTATTTAATCAACTGACAAATACAATGGTTAATCAATTCAATATGGAAAGTAAGCATTATGAAATAGGACTAATTGGTCATGCTGGAGTCAGAAATAAAAGTAGAACTAGAGGAGAGAGTGTCATTCAGCTCAAGAAACATGGAATATAAAAAGTGAAACTTAGGTTGAGGATACTAGAACTAATCATTGAGAGTTATTAACTCCTAGAAATTCCCAGTTTAAAGAGGAAGGGATGCATTCTGGTACTAGTTAAACATGGTTGATGTAAGTCTTGGAAGATTAATTTTGATCACGATTTCTAACTACTTCAAGGCAAGGAGAAAAACCAAGCTTGGATTTACGAGAATCTAAAGGACACGGACGAACCTTTAAAGTGGCAACCACCTCACTGATCATCAGCCGCTGGCAGCCTCTGTTCAGAAACTATGTCTGAACACGGTAGCAGGGAGCACAAGCAGGCTTTGAATGCATCTATGCTGAGGACAGACACTGACACCTGGAGCGGTTTGCTTATATGGCATTGTCCTGTGTGTGCAGGCCACAAAAAAAAAATGATTTCAAATGATGTTATAAAGCAGGAACAGAAAAGGAATAGAGTCTGGTCTAGATGGGGATGAATCTCATTTATTTTTGACTAAGGACTAATGAAACTCACAGTTAAAATAACACATTTCAAGACTATGTTTACCTAATATCTTGTGCATTTATACCAGTCAGGGTATTTGGTAGAAGTACCAGTTGAATGCAGCGGAGTGGCCTGAGCCTTGAATACCCAGACCTACGGGGAGTGTAGTTTCCTGGGGCTAATGTAACAAAATACTCTACAAAGGGGTGGCTGAAAACAACTGACAGTCCTAGATGCTAGAGGTCTAAAATCCCGGTGTCAGCATATTTCATTCAGAGAGATCTGGGGGAGAATCTGATACATGCTTCCCTCCCAGCTTCTGGGGATGGCAGGCAAATCCTTGGTGTTCCTCATCGTGCAGAGGCATCATTCCACTCTTGGTCTCTGTCTTCACCTGGTGTTCCCTTAGCTTCAGATGACTGTCTTTTTATAAGGACACCAGTCACATTAGATCGGGGCCCAATGCAATGACCTTTGCTTAACCTGATTAATTTTAATCTGCAAAATTCTGTCACCAATGAAGGTCACATTCTCAGACACCGGGAATCATGACTTCAACATATCTTTGATTGAAGATTTTTTTATTTATACAAAATTTTGTACTCCTTAGAAATAAGCCTCACTTTTCCATGATTTATACTATGAGGACTGTTTTTCTTATTCTCAAAATGAAGTATCAAATACAATGTAACTTTATATGTAACCTAGTGATTCATTTTTAATTTTATGGCTTCCTATTCAATATTACTTAAATATAAATTGTTAGATGTTTAAGCATTAAAGACTATTCTGTCATCATTTCATATTATACTTACACAAAATAAGTGCACGGTCCGTCTTTCCGTTTTTCCTAATAGACTTTTTCATCCTAATTTTAATAAAGCAACTAAACCTCGGATAGAAAAATACCTGGAATAAAGTATGAGCACCTCAAATAGAACTTCATTAAATGAATGCTCCTTAGAGTCTTAAGTAGTCCTTATAATACAAATTGATGTTATTCAGTAAAAGCACCACAATGAAATAAATGAAAAGCAAAAAAAACCCCATTATTTGTTTTAAACACTTAAAATTAATTTCTAAAGGTCACATCAATACAGTGCTACATTATTGTGATATTTTTTAAATTTGACATTTGTGCTCTAAAAATTGAACCAATCCTTATATAGTCTTATTTGAATAATCTTTAATTTTCCTTAGCACCGTAGTAAATTGTCGAAATTGATCTTTAAACACTCACCTATGATCAGACACACATCGTCTAAAATATGGATCAGACATAAAAATTAGAACAGACTTAGCAAGCCTCTGGCATAAAAGTAGATTATAAGGCAGTCAAATACAAATGTAGTAAAAGTAGATTTATACACTATAAGAATAACTCTTAATATATGCCATACACACTTCAAGTAACATTATGTTTTCATCAAAGTTAATTTTTGCTGCAAACTTCAGCTAGTTATTTTTTTCTCTAAAAAATGTATTAAAATCAAGGTTAGTGCAGGGGAGATTGACTGTGGGAGTGTGGGGGATGGGGTAGTGGTGAGCAGTGAGGGAAAGGTGGGACAACTCTAACTGAACAACAACAAAAAACTTTTACAAATTTTAAAAATCAAGGTTAATTTGTGAACACGCACTTTGTAGAAGGAAAAGGCCAGAATAGCCATAAGGACAGAAATATTTTTCTTTTATTAAAGTTTAAATTTGAACTCTGGTAAGTGCAAAGATTATTTTAATTTAACTTTATAAATATTAATTGTTGAAAATGATTTCAACCAATAGTCTCTTACAATAATGTATGTGTACCTTATTCTGGAAAGTCAAGGTATTATTTTATGACTATTTATCTTAGGAAAGGCTTAAAGCATCTCATAGACACAATTTATGCATCATGATTGTGCAAAATGCTGAACATCTACATCATCAGGCAGAAGGCGATTTATGCTCAGGAGTTCACATGCAAGGGTGAGCAATATTTTTCTTGCTTGGTTTATCATTACTGCACAACAGAAACTACTAAAAATCAGAAATTACTTTTAAAGGCTGAATGATTTCACTTTGCAGCTGTTTGTAAAGAACCCATGATATTAACTGCTTTTCTGTGTGTGTGGAATCCAGTTCGGGCATTTTCAGTCTGCGTGCCTAACCCAACAGTGAATTCCTGAGGAACCTCGAAGGCACAGTCCGTCCAAAATGCTCACACCACCAGGTGAATGTGTTCATTTTCTCACTTGAACTTCCTGCTTTATATTCTCACTGTGTCTACCCAGGGCAACATAATCTGCTAGAGAGAATGTGAACCCCCTGCAGAAATCTCTCCTTACATTATAAAGGGGAGTGTAGGCCCAAGTGCCTAGTATTAAGCTAGCAAAAACAAAGTTAATGGTGGAGAGAAAGAAAGAGAGAGAAAGAAAGGTTTTCAAAGAAAAACTGTGAAGACAGCACAAGAAATTTGTTTATTACAAAATAAAAAATATGCCCTGGCTGGTGTGGCTCCATGATTTGAGTGCCAGCCTGCAAACCACAGGGTTGCTGGTTTGATTTCCTAGTCAGGGCATGTGCCTGGGTTGCAGGCCAGGCCCCCAGTAGCGGGCGCAAGAGAGGCAACCACACGTTGATATTTCTCTCCCTCCTTTCCCCTCTGTCTAAAAATAAGTAAATAATTTTTTAATAAAAATATAACTAGCAATTATTTGGGGGCAGAAATGACTAATTAAACACCTTTAACAGAGAAGAAATATTTTAAAATAGTAACAGCATCCCATCAGTTAATAAAATATGTTGGAAGTGGTTTTTTTTTTAACTCTTTGCTAACATCTTAGATTTTAAGCAGACTATATATTGTCAATACATGTTCTTCAAGTTTTTCACGAGGAAAGAGTATCCATATATTTGCTGGATCACATGCGTAAGAATAGGTATACTTGAGTCAGTGACTATTTTACTACTCAAGGATTGCATTAGCATTTCATAGGCATAGACTTTCTGAAATTTTATGTAAATTATGGCTGATGAATTTTACCAAGACCAGCATTTAAACATGTAACATTCTAATTGTCCTTAATCTTTTTTTTTTCTGAACTAACACTTGAGAATTAATTTTCAGAATATTCCCACATAAGTTTAGGACAATCTTGATTAAAAGAGTTAGAGAGCAACGACATAGAAATATTGCTTAAACTGTATCGGCCATTGCCCTGGCAAATGTGGCTCAGTTCTCTGGGCACCGCCCTGCACACCCGGCAGTAGCAGGTTCTGATTCCCAGTCAGGGCTCATGCCCCCAGGCTGTGGGCTCTGAGCTGGGTCCCCTGTTGGGGGCGGGGGGGCTTGCAGAAAGCAACTAATCAATGCTTCTCTCCCTGACCCTCTCCCTTCCCTTTCTCTAAAATAAAAGTAAAATTAAAAATGGCATTAGTTGTGATTATGAAACAAACTAAATGGATATATTGCCCCAATTAAATTTGCATTGGTGTTGAGTATGACACTATCTCTTAAATATCATTGAACAGAAAGGCTTAGCAATTGATGTACTTAAAGATCTGATAATGTCCCAAGTATTTCCACAAATTGCATATAAAGAAAATTAACAAATTATGCATCTCCTATTTTCTCTGGGTATCAAATTTATAATTTAAAATCTATAATTTTAAAATAGGAGTAATAATGAAATAGAAGATACATTCTTCACTGGCACTTGATCAAGAATCCCTTTATCTTATATTTTTAGGATTTAGAAAGAAGTATGAAGATTGTCACTTATAGCTACCCAAGGATGTAAAATAGCTCACCAAGTACAGACTGGATACATAATATATATTTTTAAAACTTATTTTTAAGATTCTTTACATATTGATACTGAAAATCAGAAATCCACATTAAAAAACTACACTTACTAAATAAAACTACCTTTTCTTCAGAAATGGTAATCTACTTCAGAAACAGAAAATCCACTCCCTGCTCTCAATGAGAAGACTTTTTGTTTGCTTATTTTTCTCAAAAAATCCCTCCTGACAAATTCTTGTATTTGTAAGCTTTTCCCTCTCATCTTTTCAAAACATTTAACATGTTGGAATTTTTGCATATTTTTCACATGCATTTCAACATGCTAATAGGTTAATAAGAAAGGAATAATTTCTAGCATCTTTTGGATTTGCATGAGCCTGTGTTTTTAACAGTTGTGAATTATTTCCTGGAAATTCCCTCCTTGTTAAGTCTCCTCACATGAACTTTCCGATGTTCCCAGCAGAGAACACCCTGTAGAGCTCTTTCTATCTTAATCTAGACTAGAGAGCCAGCAAGCTCTCACAGAAAAAGGTGAGACTTTGGTCACTGTGTTTTTCTGTTGTCAGTTGTGCTAGTATATTAGCACCACCAACAAGATTAAACATACTTAGAAGAAAGGACTTGGCCTGTTCCCTTTACTTCTTTTATCCTCTTTTTATAATATGAACTTTCCCCAGCTAAATGGTTGTACCTAACATTGTCATTGGAGTGCTTGCTCTCTGAAAAAAAGTTGAATTGCGTTTTGCAAAATGCATTAGTCCCAAATAAGTTGGGGACAGGCACACCTAACAACAGACTATTCAGAGTGGTATTAAGGCAGCTACTCTGTTATACCGATCCTTGGAAATGCTTCCCAACCAAAATATTTTTCCCTCTTTATTGAGATATAATTACATACAACATTGTATACATTAAGATGTACAACATAATAATTTGACATTTTGAAAATGATTACCATAAAAAATTTAGTTACCATCCATCACCTCACATACTTTTTTTCTTGTGATGAGAACTTTTAAGACCTACTCTTCTAATGACTTTGAAATATACAATGCAATTTTGTTAACTATAGCCACCAAGCTGATTATTACAACCCAGAATGACTTATTTATATGAGAACTGCAAGTTGGTACCTTTTGACCAACTTCACTGATTTTGAAACTCAGAGTCTTTATGAATTTGATTAAATTTAGCTTTAAATCTGAACTACTAATTCACACACACACACACACACACACACACACACTCACACACACACCCGTAACCTTTCCCTCCTGTCAATCAGCAAGACCTGGGGCAGCAGAAGATAGCAGCCCAGCCCTCACTAATGGGCACAAAGTCAGGACATCTGACAAGTTCAAGATAACATCTTCACCTAAGTTATGATTCTGCTCCTGAGCCCTTAGGGGAAATGACCTTCTTGCCACCTTCCCAGGAGACCAGGACAAAGGGAAGACAGGAAAGACCCAGAGAGGTCCTTAAACCTGAAGCAATGATTCATCACCCTTTCCTCCCTTCTGAACAACCAGCTTCCAGAGTGACCCCAAACCCCTCACCCACATTGTCTTGTGATGTTTGCCCTCTAGAATCTGTAACCTACACACCATCACGGAGTTCCAGCTTTGGAACATCGGCTTCCTGTCCTCCTGAGTAGCACCATTCATAATCAAATAGCCAATCTGTCTCCATGGCAATTCTTAGTGTCTCTTGTTTGGCTCTGCTGGCATTGGGTGGATGCACATGTTCTGTTCTATAACTATTTTCCCCAACATTATTTTTTAGGTTCTGCATATAAGTGAGGCCATAGTTGTCTCTGTCTGACTTATTTCACTTCCCGTTGGGCCTCAATGCCCACCCACACCGGTGAGAATGGCAGGATTCACTTCTTTTTATGGCTCAATAATATCAGACCAAAATATTAAGATTTAATATAATAAAACACTTCTCTTCAGTTATTATGTGGTCACACTTCAAAAACCCACATGCATTTGCTCAATAGTAATATGATTTCCTAATTCTCTGACTTACAGCAAATCATAATAACGTGCATTTTGAGACAATAGGCGAGGACTGCCTGCAACCTGGAGTCATTTATAGTAATTTACAATTTAAGTGTTTTTAATAATCCAGAGCATGGAAATAAGACTAATTTTAGAGTTAATTTAAGATGAATGTTAATTTAAAGATGGAGATGAAAATGTCTAGGAGCAAGAGAGAACACAGCAATTAAAAACTGCAGAAACAAGTGAGCGTGGTCACAGCGCCCCCTCTTGTATGTGCTATGTTCTATTTACATGTGTGGGGGATTTTGACATCAATTATTTGGGAAACACAACAGTGATTATATTGTCTGATTCCATTCTGTAGATAAACTTTTTAGTATGCCTAACTGTAGGCGTGGCTTTGGCAATTGAAGTAAAGTACCATCATGAAAGAGAGTAGGATATTTAACACAGGTTCAGACCCTTTTTAAGGAGACTATAGTTTCAATATTGACCATAACTATGTTCAAATGTGTGATGAAAGAAAGTAGGCTTATTGAAGCTAATATTTTATTAAAATAGCTCTCACAGCCATTTGCAGAAATGTGATTATTATCTTCAATACACTTGGTATTTGTCAATAGCTATTTCAGTGCAACTGTGCAAAAGTAATTTTTTTGGTATCATCAGGGTCTTAATTAAATCTTCACATCTAAACAGTATAACTTGAAGAAAACTAACACCTTTCTTATGGGAAGAATTACATTTAGGAGCAGGTTCCTAAGTCTATGTTTACTTTAGACACATTTTTCCATCAATATTTTGACAGGCTTGGATTGAATTCAGACACACAAGATCTTCTGCGGATGTAAGGTTCCCAAAGCTACTGCGTTAGTGATTTTGCAGAGCTTCATAAATGTGTTTTCTCCCCTGACTTCTCTGCATTTCACCCCATCTGCAGATTTTTTTGCACTTAATTATATTTCTTTTAAGCCCTGCTGTTGTCAGCCCAATCCCCTATGAACTTGCTTTTGTTCGTATTGAGGACAATGACTTTGAGTATTTTGTACTTAAAGATTTACATGAACTTTTTATTTTGTTTTGTACTTAAATACTCAAAGTATCCCCCCTACCATCTTCTTTACACTTTCTATGATGCAAACGTGTTTGTCTTCCTCTGAGTAATTCACAAACATTGTGATTTGATTTATTCCCTATAAAATTACCTGTAGTCTCCTGGAAAAATACAAATAAACTGTCATCATGATCATAAGTAGCATTCTAATGTAATAATTATTTCAACTTAGGTCCCTCAGAAAGGTAAGGAGGTAACAAATAAGCAAATTGCAGGTATACATTAATCACCATTTAGGTGGAAAATATATACCTGTCTTCAAATACACGTCAATAAAGACCAACATCAATGAACTAATATTCCAAATCAATATGCAATAATTTTATTAAGGTTGGTTGACAAATTTTAGGCAATAAAGTGGGGGTTTCATTTTTACTTAATTGTAAAATCTACATTTTCTTTCAATTATAAGTCATCCCAAAATGCATTTTATAAATTTTATTTGGGTGACACTGTTTACTAAAATTATATAGATTTCAGGTATACAGTTGTACAATACATCATCTGTATATGGCTTTGTGTGTTCACCACCCCAAGTCAAATCTCCTCCCATCCGCATTTATCTGCCCTTTATCAACTTTACCCTCTCCCCCTCTTCCTTTCCTCTGTTAATCACCAGTTTCCTCTGTTGTCTGTGTCTATGGGTTTTTTCTTAATCCCTTTACTGTTTCCACTCAGCCTCCCAATTCCTTTCCCCTCTAACAGATGTCTGTCTGCTCTCTGTATCTGTGCATCTGCTTCTATTTTGTTAGTTTATTTTGTTCATTAGATTCCATATATAAGTGAAACTATATAATACTTGTCTTTTTCTGAGTGGCTTACTTCACTTAGCATGACACTCTCTAGGTCCATCTATGCTGTCGAAGCAAGTATGGTTTCCTTCTTATTTATGGCCAAGTAGTATTCCATTGTGTAAAGCTGTTACTACAGTTTTTTAATCCACTCATCTACTGTTAAGCACTTAGGCTGCTTCCAAATCTTGGCTATTGAAAATAATGCTGCAGTGAACATAGGGGTGCATATTACTCTTTCAAATCAGTGTTCATAATTCTTCAGATATAGTCCCAGAAGTGGAGTCACTTGGTCATAGGAAGTGCCACTATTAATTTTTGAGGTATCTTCAATCTGCTTTCCACAGTGGCTGCGTGAGTCTGCATTCCCACCAACAGTACAACAGGGTTCTCTTCTCTACATCCTCATCAACACTTGTTTGTTGATATATTGATGACAGCTATTCTGACACGTGTAAGTTGATATTTTATTATGGTTTTAATTGACATTTCTCTGAAGATTAGTGACACTGAGCATCTTTTCTACGTCTATTGGCCATCTGTATGTCCTTTTTGCAGAGATGTCTATTCAGGCCCTTTGCTCATTTTTTTTTTAATTTGGATTTTTTTTTTGCTGTTTAGTTGTATGAGCTGTTTATAAATTTTGGATATTAACCCCTTATCATATGTATCATTGACCAATATTCTCTCCCATTCAGTGGGTTGCCTTTTAATTTTGTTGATGGTTTTCTTTGAGCCATGTTTGATGTGAGTTGACCAACTTTGAAACAACTGTAGGAGACTGGAATAAGATGAGAACAATAAGACTAAATTATGAATTGAACGTGCACATTTAAGGAAAAAGAGGTGTTGCAGATGTGGACAGATAATGACAGCATTTGCAATAGCATAAGTGTTGAATTTTTTGATAAGATGCTTTGAAAAATGTAGTTAAATAATTGGGTCTAGAAGTCATAGAGAGATTCTACTTAAACATAATAAATTGTGAGTCTTATGAACAATGAAACCAATGACCATGGGTAAAACGAGCTAAAGAGAGAATGTAGCATGAAAAAGAAGCCCATGACCAAGCACTGAGCCACAGGGGCCACTAGTGGCCAGCTGATGAAAAAATGCCCACAAATTATTACTCTTAGGGCACATGCAGAGAGGTAGGGGGGAAATGAGGACAATGTGTTCAGAAACCAAAGGAAGAAAGCATTTAAGAAGGGAATGATTTCAAGTGTGGCAAAACAGGCAAATGATGTGAGCATTGAAAAAAAATCTGTTGGGTATTTTGGTGGCCGTTGCAACCATAATTAATGAGAACCAGGTTAATGGGAACTTTTGAGTGACAGACCTGACTGTTATGAAAAAGTAGAAATTGAAAAACTGAAGACATACCTTTTCAAAATTTTATCTATGAAGGCACGGAAAGAAGTAATTACATATGCACCAGAGTTGAGTTTTCAATTTTAAAAAACTTCGGTTAAAGTTTGAATATGTTAAAATGGATGGAATGGATTTAGTTTATAGGGAGGAGCTGACTAGGAGAGAAAGGGAAAGATGAAATAGGTAGAAAAGATGGGAGAAAGGGAAAGAGAGAGACAGAATGAGAAAAACAGTATAAAATGCCAATTAAGGCAGGAAGTATTAGATCCAATAGGCAGATAGAAAATTTGTACTTAAGATGAGAGCTGGAGTTTGTAACACCTGTTGAAGATGAGGTATTAAAGTACCATCAAATCCTCGCAAAATCTTTGAAAAGTTTATAAGGATATTTTTGCAAATAATTATGTAACAACAAAATTACAATAAAATTGTATTAGAATCTTGGATAATATACATGTGAACTGACATCACTGCTATACCTTCAGTGCATTGTCAATACTTGCAAGATACGACAGCATGTTTTATATTTATAGATATATATCTTTTTAGATTCACCAACAAGTATTTCAAAATCATAATCTAAAAAGTTATAAATATAGAGATACATGATAAAAAAGGAAAAAGCTGTAATAAATTATAGATTGATCTTTAGGAAGACACAAAATATAAATAAAAATGTGTTCACAGCTCAATTTTTAGACATGAGTTTTAACAAAATTAAACAGTATTAAAGGATTTGTATTATAGACTTGAATGTTTTATCTGATGCATTTAGTATCTACTGTTTGCCAAATTTATAACAAAAGAACGTATTTAATTTTATTATTTTACTAGATAATTTATATTTCCTGTTGTCTTCCTCTACTATGTAAATGAGAAATGAATTCATTCATATGCAGGAATTTTGAAGAAAATAGTTGTTTACTGTAATTTTGTTGAAGCAGTAAACTAATTAATTAATTAAATGTACCCTAGCTATCCATGATCAATCGTGCAGTGTGTGTGAGACCCCTTTTATACTACAAGTACTGAGTCTCTGGTTTGGTGGTTTGTGTCAAACCTTCATTAAAGTCGTAATCATGTTACTATCTCACTTCCCTGCACACTTTTACCTTTTCGTTACGCACTTTGCAATGTGCACTCAGAGTATTTGAACCTGGATTGTTTTATAAAAAAGATTCATGATGCCTAGTTTCTAAGTAAAGTAATAAAGAGGACCACATTTATTCTCTGTCATTTTCTTCCATGTATAACAGCATTATTTCTCTAAATTTGATATTTTACAGAAAAGCAAAATAATTACCAAGTTTATTAACATTACAAATGGTGATTCAAAAAGTGTACCAGGAATTATGCTGACGTGTTATCTCTCCTTTCTGTAGACAAAAATAAAATGTAGACCATTTAATGTTGAGATATACCTGATTTATTGTTTGTGATGTTTATTGAAGGAAAGCTTTTTGTTATTTAGAATTCTCACAGTCAGCACAATTCTCTTAGGAGTTGGAGAACGGATGGAAACAGCAGCGAAACTTGAGCTCTCAGATCTACTCCGGCCTCTCTCAGACATAAGGATAATGATTTTAACTACAAATTTTATAGATATCAACACTTCTAATATGCAATTTTATTAAATATTATATGAGTTTCAGATATATACCATAATGATTCAAAATTTACATACCTTAAAAATGATCACTATGATGGATCTATTAACCATTTGTCACTGTACAATTATTATAGCACTATTAACTATATTCCCTGGGCTGTACATTATATCCTTATAATGTATTTATTTTTTAACTGGAAATTTATACCTCTTATTTTCTTCACCTTTTTCTCCAATTGTCACACCCACTTTCCTCTGGCAATCATCAGTTTGTTCTCTATGTGTATGTTTCTGTTTTGTTTTATTTGTTTTGTTGTTTAGATTTCACATACATGTGAAATCATATTTATTAATCTTTCTCTGTTGACTGATTACTTAGCATAATACCATCTAGATCCATTCATGTTGTTGCAAATGACCGGATTCCATAATTTGTTACTGCTGACCATATATATATATATATATATATATATATATATATATATAGTATGTATATGTATGTATGTATATATACATATATACAAACACCTTCTTTAACCATTTATTTATTGATGGACACTTAAATTGCTTCCATGTCTTGGCTGTTGTAAATAATGTTGCAATGAACATAGAAGTGCATATATCTTTTTGAATTAGTTTGGGGTTTCTTTTGGATAGATGCCCAGAGGGGAAATTTGTGGGTCACATGGTAGTTCTATTATTAGTTTTTTAAAGAAACTCCCTACTCTTACACTGACTGCAGCAATTTGCCATCCCACCAAGGAGTCTCTTTCCTCCATCTCCTCACCAACACTCGTTATTTGTTATACTTTTGATGATAGCCAGTTTAACTGGTGTAAGGCGGTATCTCACTGGAGTTCTGACTTCATTTCTGGGCTCTGATGATCAGTGATGTAGAGCATCTTTTTAAGTGCCTGTTGTAAAGTTTGTTCTAGGCCAGAAGCTAGTATGGAGAGGGAGCAATGCTAGTAATACACTGTTGAATCTGTAAGAGAAAGCACCATATCTGAAACTTAGCTTTTTTAAAGAAAATAAATGGTTTCCTTAAATTTTTAAAGTAAGGAACTTTGTTCAGGTAAGTTGAAGCTACTAAAAAGTTTTTGAAAGATTGTGATTGAGGTGGTTTCATGTAGAGAAAAATATGAGATGACTAAGTAGCTTAGAAAAGAAATGCAACAGGGTTGAGCTGCTTCATTCATTCATTCAGTCAGTCAGTCTTTCAATAAATGTCTACAATATTTCTGGAATTGTTCTAGTTATTGGTGATACAGCAGTCCTCAACCATTTTGGCACCAGGGGACTCCTGATGTAGCATAATTAGAACAAAGTCTCAGTCCTTGGGAGCTTATATTCTTCTACCAGTCTTCTAGTAATAGTCTCTGCATGAACATGTGAACAGATAAGTGGGTGTGAAAGGCAGGATTTAATCGGGAATAAATTGAAACTAAGTACAAGCATCTGTGTAGATCACATGTTTAAGCAGAAGGCTTTAGAAGAGAGAGGCTATTTAAAGATCTTAAGTATAGATACAGAATTTAGAACTATAAAACCAAAAGTTTACTTCCAAAGCAAATAAATGAAAGACTGGAAACTTTCTTAGCAACCACCCACCCAGAAAGGCAAAGTTCAGATAAACCAGAGCCAATACCCTGCAAGCTAAGTGAGCCTAGTTGTTTTTTTTTTTCAGGCAACCTTTAGCCATGTGATTTTCTGTGCTGAAAAGTATGGTCTCATGTAGCGCACAGAAAATGTATTTGAAATGTACTTGGAATCAGAAAAATGTGTAGCTACCTACGTGATATGTGTCCACAGGCAGAAGGGCCAGGCTTTGGAACTGCTTTTCTGGAGTTGGGCCCCAGCTCTTTCTCAGGAGGAAGCTCAAATCTGAGGGGGCTGTGATGGTTAAAACAGGAGTCTCAACCAAAACTAATGTGACAACTTGAACACTTTATGGCCAAGGTGAGCCTGGGTAAGAAACAAATGATACTATAAAGATAATTTAAGTCATTGAGAGATTTTTATGTCGTGATAAGATCATGTGAAATTTGATGCTTCTGTGAGTGGGAATCCTTGAATTATCACACGGATTTAAGCAAAAAAGTAACTTGTAACCAACTGTGCACACTTGTGCAGGTGCAGGAGGTGACTGTTTCAGAGAGTTCCTAGGCTTCTGGCTTAATTGTCAAAAAATTATGATGTAACATGTTTAGGTTTAATTTTGTGTTTAATTGTCTGTTGAACGACATACACAACTGGTTGTTGAAAAGGAAGCTCACAGCCCGAGAGCCTGGAAACGGTGGTGAAGCTGATGGTGAGAGCCAGAAGCCTGAGGACGCAGGTAGGACTGCAGTAAGCAAGGAGCCCTATGGCACATCTACAGGTGAAGAGAAAGGCAAGGGAAAAGAGAAAACATCCCAAACAATAGAGAAGGCGCAGGCACTGAGTGGGAGTAAACAAGAAGTAATATGAAAAACCAGTAACACATTTTATGTATGTTTTTGAGGGGCCTCCCCGCAAAACAAAAAGACCAATAATTGGTGCAATTGATGACCAAAGTTTTTTAATGCATAAATGTCAGCTTAATTAGTAGAAACTAAAGGAAAACATACTTTTGCTCAACAAAAGTCTCCAAACAAAATGCATGTGAAGATATAATGATAGAAATGAGCTCATTCGAACAAGAGAAAAAATGCAAAAAAAAAAAAAATGGAGCCACGCCTCTTCTCCAACCCAGCCTCGGTGAGCTAGCTCTGCTTCCAAAGGCAGCAGGAAGAGCAGCGCACCTCCTCTTTCCAAAGGCTCCCCAAGTCTTCTGCTCTTTCTCACGGGATAGAGCACAGGGCCGTGATTGTTTCTGTATTTTACAGAATAGCTCACTGCTCCCTTCTGTCACTGAAAAGGTGGCATCTGCTAATTGTACCTTTTAATGAGAAAGTGATGATTTACCGGAATAACTTCACAGCGAGATAAACCATAGGGATTTCAGAGACCTGCTCCATCGGTGAGGCTTTGGAGTCTCATCATGGGTGCGCCTTGGAGCCTCCCCTCTGGAGAGGATGCGTGGTTTCACCTTGTGCTCCTGATGGAAGACAGAAGCTCCCGGTCTTTGCTGCACCTCTTTCAATTGTGGAGATAGTGTTTACCATCCTTGGAAGTAATTGTTCAGACGCACTTATCGAGTGAATCAGAAAGTAGCCAGGTTTTAGTTGTAGGGCATGCAAGAGAGGGCTCTGAAGCGGGTCACTGTTGCTTGGGCCGTGGGAACCAGCCCATCTAATGACGTGAGAGGTTTGCCGGGCATTAGGCCACATGTTGATTCTGCCGTACAGCAGGAAAGATATCTGGCGTGGGCCCTTGACAGCTTTTTCCTTTCAGGCTTCCGGGCAGGGCCCCATTCCCATGTTATTGTATATACAATAATTCTCATCGTTATCATGGTAATGGGGTCAAGGATAACATTTTACTTTTCAGAAACTGTGGGTGACATTGTAACTTCATAAACCTAAGTTACCCAATTATGATATAGGCAGCCGTCATTATTGTTCAATTTTTATTCAGGGAAGCATTTTCAGAACTTTCCTGTTTACCATGATGTTATTGGAAGTCCATAAACACGGACTTCATTTGGTAACTGGGTTCACACGATTGCATATTCCATTTAGACTTTAATTCATTGCCCATCATTACACCTGATTTCAAAGTATCAGATCCCTAGTGTCAGCATGGCAATGAGGTAGCAGGGACCCTCGTCACAAATTCCCTGATCCTGACCACTGAGTGCGCAGGTGAGGTGCCAGACAGGCCACTGCTCGGCTTTGTCACCAGGTCCACGCTTGCGTCTGGGTGAACAAGATTAACGCGGATGGATGTCGTCTGACGCAGAAACTGACGTCAATAAAGGGTAAGTAGGTGCTAGTGCAAGCCTACTTCACAGAATACACATTGACCAAAAGTACTTAATGTACTAATGCTTCTCTAAAATGTCAGTGAATAGACTTTGGATTACAGGTGTAATAGATAAATTTTGTAAGAAATACAGGACTAGAAAGAAGGCATAATAATTTTTTGGAGAAATTAAACCATCATTTATTTTTACTGGTGTATACTAAGCTTCTATTATGGGCTAGACTCGGTATGAAGAGGTCATGGTTAAGAAAATGGTGCCTCTTCTTAACTATTCTATAGATAAGTTAAATCCATGTCCTATTTAAAAAAAAAAAAAAAAAAAAAAAAACTCCACATATTTATGTCTTTTATGGACTCTAATTTATTAAGAAGACTCCTTTCATTTTCAAATGTACCATTCTGTGTGATAAATTATATGATTAGCCTGTTTGTAAACTATTGATAAACTCATACACAGAAACACTGGATGAAATTTAAGTCACTAAAATAGATCATTTTAAAACTTAAGTTAGATCCTTGGTTCCTTTTATAGCTTGAATCCTATCCGACCTGCATCAATCCAAGCAACTTCTTTCAAACCACAATGAAAGCTGAATAAATAACCGATTATCAACAGAATCAATCCAATACCACAGAACTCAGTAAGTTAATTTCATTCAGGGGTTTTACATGCTGTTTGAAAAAAGCTGTGTAAAGAGGATTATGGCGACATATTATAAATTGACTGTAAATAAACTCATAGTCTCCTCAAGGGGAAGATGTGATATTTACTCCTACAAATGAATATTTCATGATGACCCATTTCCTTGTTTTTAGATAAAACCAAGATATAGAATATTTGTCATTAGCATTTTGTGGATGTAGAATATATTTTTAATTTAAAATTTACTAAAGGCAGAAAACTGTACTTGCACAATAATAAAAAAATAAAATTTACTAAAGGATTGTGCTTTTAAAAACAGCAAAAACTGACTCCTAAGATGCAACTCAGAATGTAAATTGAATTCTGTGATGAAGTACACCTGGAGTGCATTCAGAGTAATTGAGGAAAATTTGCTCAGAACTCCAAATAAATAACTAGATATTTTCCACTGGCCAGAGACATTATTCCTTAATGTGCTTAGGTTGGATTGGATGGATGTACACATTAGAAAAATAAAAGTTGTTTCTGATAATGCAGTTTTAAAATGCTCAAGTCACCGCATGAAGTTCTGAGGCAGACAGAGGTATTGAAAACACACTGCTTCTAATTTAATGAAGCTCTCGGTATTAACAAATACATAGGAGAAATATAGATAAATAGCACTAGAGTCTATTATGTCTATTTAGAGAGCCATCGTCTCTGACCTTACCGTTACCACCATGAGTGATCGCAACACAAGAAAAAAAATTAGTCACAATGCTATGGAATGGAATTTCTAGATAAATTAATCAAAATGTATTTGTCATCACATGGATGCTACCATTTAAAAAAATGTGGCCTTCAGAAAGCAGGTCCCATAACTTTTACATCATGAAGAACTTTGGGACACAAAGCTTGTTTTTATTTGTTTCGAATTTGATTTTAAGACTGTTCAGTTATCTCATGTATTGGTCTGGATAAAATATACTGCATTGTGCTAATATGCACTTCTAAAGCTTAATAGTTTATGAAAATAAAATGTATTTCTCTCTCTTTCTAAGTATCCCTTGTGGCATGAGTGTATCTTTGCTCCCAGTTATCTTCCCTCTAGGTCCAGACCTAACGAGGAGAATCTCTCCAGGACATGCCAGTTGCTTCCCAGAGGGGAAAAATAAAGAGAAGATTCTTTGTGAATTGGCTTTTGAAGCTTTCAGAGTGACACCTCTCACCTCCACACAAATTTCATTTGGCCAAAATCATTTACATGACCTCTCCTGATTTTACCTTCCAAAGGTGTGCGATTCTTATTCTGGCTGAATTATCACAAATCACAATGGCTAATTCTGAGATAATGTGGTGGGGATGAGAGTAGAATCCTTCTGGGGAGGGAGCCACTGAAACTTACACTGCCAGCAGTGACGATGACAGGGGGCAGAGGCACCGCCGTCCTCAGGAGGAGCAGCCGATGTTGGAACAATAACACAACATAACACGTGTTTGCTGTCAATCTAGTAGACAGAACTGCCAGGCTGTCAGCAGAGAGAGGTAACAGGAAGCAATACTTTGGTTCACCAGGAAAACATTTTTAAACAAGAGCTGTGGCATCAAAAAACTGCCAATAAAAGCATGAATTTGAGGGGGCTAATAACTAATAGACTGACTCTCAAATATTCAAATATGAACCAACCACTATATCTCAAACTCTGCTGTATTAAAGCGTGCCAGGATCAATACTCTTTGATTTCTATAATATGGTAATTTCACATATTTGTCTTTTGAAATACCTCTATATTTTAAGCAGTTTGAGAAGAAGAATGTGATGAAGAAGTCTTGACATGATGAATACGTACCAGAAAAAATAAGGGGAAAAGGAAATAAAAAGAGAAGTACAAATTTAGAAATATAACTTTTCTTGTAATGATTTTATTTCTGAAAACAGTAATGTAGATTTGAAGGTTCAACATTTTGAGATGACACTAACCAGAGGGGAGAGGGGAGGGAATTTCAGGGGGAAAAGGGAAGGGATTATAGGAACAAGTATAAAGGACACATGGACAAAAACTAAGGGGGGTGGAAAGGGGAGGGAGGTGGGGAGCACTGGGGGGGGTGGACTGGGACAGGAGTAAAAGACAGAAAACTGTACTTGAATAACAATTAAAATAAAATAAATAAATTAAAAAAAACATTTTATGTAAAATAATAAAATTTCTATAGTATTGTAGCAAAAATGTTTAATTTAAAAACACAACTTAACAAACAAGTGGTGGAGAGGTTGTGGAGAAAAGGGAACCCTAGTGCACTGCTGGTGGGAATGCAGACTGGGGCAGCCTCTGTGGAAAACAGTATGGAATTTCCACAGAAAATGAAAAATGAAACTGCCTTTTGACCTGGAAATTCCACTGCTGGAATTATACCCCAAGAGCCCTGAAACATCAATTCAAAAAAACCTATGCACCCCAATGTTCATAGCAGCACAATTTACAATAGCCAAATGTTGGAAGCAACTTAAGTGTCCATCAGTAAATGAGTGGATCAAAAAACTGTGGGACATTTACACAATGGAATACTACACGGCAGAAAGAAAGAAGGAGCTCCTGCCCTTCATGACAGCATGGATGGAACTGGAAAGCATTATGCTAAGTGAAATAAGCCAGGCAGTGGAAGACAAATACTATATGATCTCACCTTTAACAGAAACCTAAACAACAAAACAAACAAGCAAGCAAATATACCGGAGATACTGAAATTGAGAACAGGCTGACAGTGACTGG
>PVKM010022483.1:0-21810 GCA_004027735.1 Carollia perspicillata
CTATGACAGCACCCATTTCCACTTGTAAACTGTTTAAGTACCGATTTGTTTCTCTGTATCATCTTCTCTACAATCCTTCCTCAAAACTTTTGGGTCTGGAGAGTGGAACTAATACCTCCCTTATTCACCCTGTATCCCTAATGCCTAACTTTGTGTCTAGAGTATAGTAGGCACTAACATGTTAGAATAAAATTTTAATTTTTAAGTGGTTTTAAATTTACAGAAAAGTCACAAAGATAGTGCAGAGAATTTTTTTATTGGCTTGCAGTTCTTTATGTTAATATGATACATTTGTCACAACTAATGGACCAATATTAATACCTAATTAATTAAAATCCATACTTTGGAAATTCAGATTCCTAGTTTTCACCTAATGTTCTTTTTCTGTTCCAAGATCCCATCCAGGCTACCACATTACATTTAGTAGTCATATCTCCTTAGGCACCTCTTGGCTGTGGTAGTTTCTGAGACTGTTCTTTTTTTTTTATGATCTTGGAGAATTTTGCAGTGTACTAGTTAGGCATTTCCTGGAATATCCTGCAGTAGAAGTTTGTCTGATGTTTTGATCATAGTCAGATGGGCGTAATGGGTTGGGAGGAGGAAGACCATGGAGGTAAAGTGCCATTTTCATTACAACACGTGAAGAATAGGTTCTGTCACCACGACATCACTGTGATGTTACACTTGATCACCTACTTGATACGATATTTGTCAGGTTTCTCTGCCATGAAGTTACTCATTTCCCTCCCTTCTTCTGTACTGTGCTCAGCAAGTCACTATGTCCATACTCCATGTAAGGGATTACAAATTATGTTCCGCTTCTTTCAGGGCAGAGTATCTACATAAATTATTCGGAAGTCTTTTGTACAGGAGATTTATACCTAATATATTATTCTCCATCTATTTATTTATTCAGACATTTATTTATGTCAGTATGGAGTCATAGGTACTCATTTTATACTTTGAGTTATAACCCAATACTACTCTGTTTGGAACTCAAATCATTCCAGCTTTGGCTGTTAGAATTTCTTTCAGTTGGCTCCTGAGTTTATATAAGGACATATCTTGTCTTTTATTGGATGCTGTTTGTCTTTTGAGCACTTCCTTATTTCGGGTACAAGAAAATACTTCAGGATCACCTTGTATATTCTCTGCCCTATCCCTATAATCAGCCATTTCTCCAAGGAGCTCTGGTTCCTTATATTTCAGAATATTTTAGAAGCTATAATCTGGGCTTTAGGTGGGCACTAACAGTTTTTAGTTAAAATTTGAATTTATCTTTAAAAGCCACAAAAGTACATAGAATAATGTATATTCCTACTACTGAAAATGAACAAATGTTGTTTTTTCCCTTTATTTTGCTTAAGGTATATTTTAAGAAATAAAATGTATCAGGTTGAAGGCCAGTTTTCCCTTCCCCAATCTTAAACCTCTCCCTGTCTTCCCAGAAGCAACTACAGTCTTAAATTGATGTGTACACTTTTTCTTCAGGCCTGCATGGAATATTTAGAGGAACAAATACATTTTGGGGTTGCCTGGCTTTTGGGTTGAGGGGCCAGTGTTTTCTGGGCTGTTCTAGTTGATAGTTTTGTCTCTTCCCTCAGCCATTTGTCCATACACTCAGTCCCTTGCGTTGCCATTGCAGCTGGTGTTCCATTTATCACTTCTCTCCTGCGGTAAACTGTCTCTGCTATTGTTTCCAGACTCTGTCTTCTCTAGTCTGTTTCATCCCAGCTTTGAAGGCAGTTTTTGGTGTCTTCCTCATCAAAAGGGAGAAGACAAATAACCTGGCATTACAGATTTTGTAATAACTTTTTACAAAGCAAATTGTAAACTGAAGAGTGCTAAATAAATACAAAACCTCACTGTTCTATTCACAGTGCAAAAAAAATAGTGGGGGGGATGAAGCATATTAATTTGCTTGGAGTCGTTGGCTCTTTAACAGCAATTTGTAGCTTGAAGACATTAGCAGCTGCTTCTTTGTATTTTCGGTTCTACTTCTGAAAGTTTGGGGCTCACACATATAAGACCACTGGGTATCTGGAAATTGGGATCATTAATTTTATGGGTCTTCATTTTTATTTTATTTTTTTTAATAAATACTCTTCTTCCAAATCTAGTAATACCCCAAATAGAGAAAAAACTTACTATTGAAGAGCTTGCTCATGAAACGTAATTTATCCAGCAAGTTACTTAAAATGAAAGGCTCATTGTTAATTATGAAGTGAAAACCTTTAGCTCTAATCTCCAACCACAGAATTGAGTTTGCTTCGTGAGCAGTTTGGTTGTTAATGCCGTATATGTAATGTTGTCCACTTGCTAAGGTAAACAGAAATTTGGGAGTTGGGATTTCCAAGCCCCCTAATAGTAAATATATCTAATTTCTTCCCACAGCTTGCACTTATTTTGACAAAAGCATATTTGAAAGTAATTACTTGAGGACCACTTGGATAACATCTGGATAATCAAAACAGGCACAATGAAGCACTTCCTGAGGTAAGTGTTTCTAGTTCCCTGGACAAACCCTCTACAGTGGAGAAACTTCCTTGCCAATTACGGTAATATTTCTGTTGACTATTTGTGATCCACTAACCAAGTCTCACATTGTATGTGGGCTAAGAATAAGTTGGTCAGGAGGTTCCTCTGCTAACTCCGTGTGCACCTTGATGCTGAAAGAGAACACTTACAAGCGACAGATCACAGGCAATTACAAAAGCATATGGGCACAAAAGCACAGGGCGGGGAGAGTGCTTCAGATGACCTTGATGTTATGTGTCTCTAAAGAGTGGCATGCTGCTGGCCTCAAAGTTGAGGTCTGAGGATTAGTAGTCAAAGAATCAGTATCACTTGTGTAGAATCATTTTCCTGAAATAAGTCATTTTAAATATCCCTTAACTTAGATTTTGGTGGGCTGGCCAATTCATACAGGTATTTTCAAATGTTCCTTTTTGGTAACGGTAGACATTCCAAGCTTCTGCTCCTCCTGCCTCAGTGATGTCCCTGAAACCTGCATTAATTGTTGAGCCCCTGAAGACTGCTGTGTCAAGGACTGTGTATGTTGGTACATGCTGAGGTCATCTTGTTTTGTTTTGAAAGCCATTTGGCTGGACCTGTAATTTTAATTATTTCAAGAGTGTTGACCACTATTCACAACATATTAATGAAATTGTCAAAGAAATTTTACATTATATTAAAATATGACAAAAATAAAGTTAGTCTTGCCCAGAAAATTAGGGGGGAAAACACACTTTCAGAACATTGAGTTTCTTTCCCTCAAGACGGAGGCCTGCCTCTATTATGCATTCTTGTCCCTTGCACTGGCTTCTTTTCTCAGCAAATAATTTGCGGGCTTGCTTCTTTTAGGCAATGTTTTAATTCTTTCAGTGACTGCAATTAAGATTTTCTTTTCCCCAGTGGTTTTGCTTGCACCATTGTTTCTGGAGCAACTAGATCCATTTGTGTGGGATTCACTGTGTTTTGGTGCAGCTACTGATGTTTACTGGGTCTTGCAACTGTGAAAACCTCCCTGGAGGTTGCTGTTAAACTGTGTATAGGTATTAGCATTTATGAGCATACTCTGTAGCCTGTTTATCTCAGCTGAGTAAAGGAGAGCATTTGGAAAAAAATCACTAGATTTGCCAGCAAAGTATTTGATCTGATAGGGTGTGGGTTGCCCTGGTAACAAACCCATCTGTTTACACATTCATGAAAAATTGGTAGGGATGAATCCCTTCTGCATGTAAACGTGGTGCATTTTAGTCACAGGATAACGTTAACTGAAAACTTTAGTGCTAGATGAAGCTCAGACATCAGGGGCTCCTTTCGTGAAAGAGGAGATGGTAGTGGTCAGGTTTGTGCCAAGACGTGTGCTACGGGATTTGTTCAGTGTCTTACTGGCTTTAGAAAAATTTGAGCAGCCTCAAAACCCAGCCATTTTAGGAGGAGTAGGAGCATTGGTTTCTGTTAGTGTCTTGTTAAATCGAATAGGTGTAACACTGTGTTTGGAGCAGATGATGGCATTTTTAAATTAAGTTGCATTTGATGTATTTGATGACTGGATGGGGAAAATCTTCCATTGCAATTTCACATAGACTAGCCTCAAGGATAATGGAAACAGCATATCTGTCAGTTGTGTGTTTTGATGCAACTTTTTCTCTTTTAACTTGGCACATATATTTTATAAATATTACTTGACATTGTTTATGTGAAACTGAGGCTACAGTAATAGATTACACATCGAGAAAGAAACTCCAGGGTTTTCATTGAGCATTGGTTTTGATAATAAAAGGGAACGCAAGCATGCTCCTCAGATGATTATTACTTTTGGTTTTAGTTTTTGTTTTTAATGCTGTTAATTAAATTACAATGCGTGTGTGTTCATTATATGTTATATGGAATTTGGAAGGTAAGAGAGCAAGGAGTAATAACCTTGCATTACAAGTTGTATCAGATAATCTAGATTGCCTTTTATTCCCTGTAGTCCATCCCTATGGATGGTGAACAATTTGGCAGTCTTTTTATTTGAACCAGAGAGAAGGTTATGCAAACATAGCCTGGATAAATCAGGTGTTCATTTCTGAACTCAGCAAATATATTATGTAGAGTAAGGAACTGACTTCCACTGAGAAAAATTAAGCATTACTTAAAAGCCCACAGAGTGATTAACCTGTCAGCTTCAGAATTGCTCCAGAATGAAATGCTCCATGTACAGGCACAGAAGAAATGAGGTTAATCATAAAGAATCCAGGTTGTGGGAAAGAATGGATTTTAGTCCAAATTTACGGTACATGGTACCCACACTCTGCTCTCTCCAGCTTACTGTTACCATCAGCTATATTAATGGTACAGCTTCTCAGAGTATAAAGGAGTGAGAAAATGTTCGATGTTTGTTTTTAAAAAATAACATGAGATAGTAGAAATAAATTCTATAGATTACCCTGCTGGCTGAAGGATGTATTTTGAATTGACAGTAGAGATAGGATATTAGGTAAGTACACCGTAGTCATCCAGCACGACTTTCGCCAGGGTCTGCATTAAAAGAAAGTCGGGGTTTCAACAGGGAAGAAAGTGTGTCTGTGTGTTATCAGAACAAGAAAGGGCCCTTTTTGAGCTCTAAATAGAACTGAGGCTTAGGGTTTGGTTTTTTGTATTTTACTAATTTTAACTCAGTTGTTGTATATAATAAGAAGTCCTAAGACTTGTACTGAAGATCTTTTCCCTTGATACAGTTTACTTATCAAGGTTATCTTTTTAAAGCCATCAGACATTATTAATTTTGAAAATTCCTGAGACAGGGAATCTTTTAAGTCACCCACGTAAATAACTGTTTCCAACAGTCCTGGCCTCAGGATCTCAGTGTCCTGGCTGTGGACTTCCCTGCCTGCTCTCCTCCCTGAAGCAGGAGAGAAGAAAGGGAAGCGTCTGCCAAACCCAAACCGCCAAGGAAGACACTGAGCAAATGCAGCAGACTGGTGCCCAAGCTCTGGCTGGGAAGCAACTGACAGGAAAAAAGTATTTTACTGTTATAATTAGGTAAATAAAGGCTTCCAGTGAGCAAACCTATCTGTAGATTGGGTTTTGTAAGTCCTTCACCCTGGCTTAACACCCCAGTCCACTGACTCAGTCAGTAAGCATTCGCTGCTAACAGTTTTAGCACTGTGCCCCATTTTAAATTATGATTTTCCATTAATACCAATTGTAAGAAGCTAGGAATTACCACCCCATCTTACAGTGTAGGGCACAGAGGCTTAGCAAAGTTAAGTTACTCACCCAAGGGACCACTAATATTGGAAGGCAGGCCTGTCTGACGTCAAAGCCGTTTCTCCTTTTTTCTGCATTGTTACTTCTTCAGCGTGTGTCTGCGGTGAGCTGTAGTGGGCGATGAGAACGTGAACATGAGCTGGTCTCTGCACCAGAGCAGCATACCTCCTGGTGAGGAGGTGAGGCCCACACGTGCAAAACTAAGATATGAAAAGGAATGTGGTTAGTGACAGTCTACAGACCTTTTGTGACAGGAACATTTGGGGCTTCGCTGAGGCGATGTTGAGGGGAAAGGAGGACTAGGATGTTCGTATTGTTAAATGGGAACAGAAGGTGTGGGAGGCAGAGGAGACACTGTCCGCAAAGCCTGAGGAAGTGGGACCAGCTGCCACAAGCAGAAGGGCTTCAGGTTTGTTGACCGTAGACCCTGTTAGGGCGAGTAGAAGGTAAGATGCAAAGATCAAGTAGGGGCAGTTCTTGGACACCTTTGTAAGCACAGGCAGTCTAAGGTAGACCTGTAAGAGTTGGGAGAGTCAGATGAAAAATCATTTTCCCTTCCAGCACATATCTAGCCTTCCCACAGAGCTAGAAACCTAGTCCATTCCCTTCACCTTACAAATGGGAGGGCAGAGAGAGGCCCAGAGAAGCAAAGTAGCTTGTGCACAGTCATACAGCTCATAGTGGCAAATCGACCCTGGGCTTAAGGTCAGACTTCCAGACACTTCCCTTTTTAGTTAGGCAGTTCTTCCAGTCAGCACCCACCAATTTCCGTTACTTTTGAGGAGCAGAAGGTTCAGGGTCATACAGTTGTTTCAGAATTTTATTGGCATTACTCGAGGCATTCACTGAGCTTGTGAGACGTAGAAGCTAAACCCTGAAAAGGGGGTTATGGTCCCAGCATCCAGATACCACTCTCACTCTAGACTGGTGCATTTATTCATAACTTTTTTCTTTTTTGGGATACACACACACATCATGTATATGTCGGTATATACACACATACATGTATATGTATGTGAATACACACTGTATACACACAACTACACATGTATCTACATATACACATATTTTAACTTATTTTATTCCCTGCATTTAAACAAAAACTTTGCACACTCTTGTTGAAATATGTTAATCTGAATAGTTTTTAGGCAGTATTCTGTAGGTGACCCCGCCACAGCCTGCCCATGCCGTCAAGCTGCCACCAGAGACTGATTTATGTAGAGCGTGGTCACCAGCACCCAGCCCTGCCGCTCCGTGGTTTGCCCTCCGCTCTCCAGGGACAGCCCCTGGACACTTCACTGATGGCTCAGCCCCTCCCACAGAGCCTGAGATAACTGAAAGCCCCAGACACTCAGTAAATGTCGGTTTGAATTTCAGTCCTTTAACTACTGTGTTCTTCACTTGCATTCTGAAGTGAGGAAGCCATGCTGATTTTCCTCTTGTTCTTGCCTCCTCGTCAGGACAATCAAGGGTTGGCGGTACTGTCCAATCTCAAAAGAAGGTGCTCTCTCCTCTGCCTCTCTAGCATTCTAAACAATTTCTTTTATAGAATTATCACAGTATTTGTATGTTTGGGGTTTTTTTGGTCATTTTTCTAGCTAGACCATAAATTCCTTTAGACAGAGATGGCATGTGGTTATGATAAAATTAAGTTCTTGACTCGTGTTTGTTTTTTCCCTCGCCATACTCCCACTTTTTCCTCCTACACTACAGCCAGTCTTCTCATTTTGTATTTGTGCAGTTTGGTGAAGGAATGAGTAAAGTATTTTTCAATGATCACTTTTAATTTTTTCCACAATGCCTGGGAGAGGAATATAAGAGGACTAAATGGTAATGGAAAAATGTAATAAAGATTAAAATCTATCTCCTTCAGCTACTCTTGGTCTTTAACTCAACAGAGATTAATTTATTCATAATACTGAGAGTATCCTCTAATCTGGGGGCTCATTATGAATGATTATTTTATGTATAGATTTATTTAATTTTGGTTTTTTAAGGTATTTTTATTTATAATAAAAGTTTATATTTCAGATTATATTTAAATACTTCTTAAATGTCTAAATGTAATGTGTGTGCTGCTTCCTTTATAAAGAAGTCAATAAAAATACTATCCAAATACCAAAAATCTGATTTTTAAAAATAAAACTTATAAAATATATGTATTTAATCATCAAATTTTAATTGGATTGTGATTTAATTAATTAAATTAAACCTGTGCCTCCTTTTCTTCGAAAGAAAAAAGATAAGCCATTAATTAAATTTTTACAGTCAGCTAGTGCTCTCAGATTCCTCAGAAAAAATTTCCTGGAACGTAAAAACAGCGCCCTTTGCTAAAGCAGTAGAATTTGGAATCATGTCCCTGACAGATTTACACCCAGAACTTTTCAAAGCCACTGTGGTCTCTTCGGATAAAGAATGGTAGGAAAGACTGCAGGGCCCCCACCTGCCTGGGCACAATGGGGAAAATATACTCATCTTCCCAGAGACCCACAAACAGTTCCTTTGTGTGATTTCACAGTTCTAGTTCCTTTATCAAGTGTTCTGCAGCTTCTCTTTACATTAGGAAGCTCATTATAGAGAGGGTCCCATTTACTAGGCCAGTTGGCAAGTAATTGTCCACTTGAAGGCCAGTGCCCCTAATTAGAAACTTCAGTAGAGCAACTGAAAATTTTTAAGGTAAAATATCGATATATTTGACCACAAAACAAAATTGGGCTCTCGTGAAAAGCAACTGAAATTTTTTAAAAAGTCATGTTAGAAAGTGAACGAAATGCTAGAAATATTGAGCAATTTTCTATTGCTCTTCATGACCATTTGGATGAAAAGTATTTTGTTTAGGAAACTGTGGTTTGAACGAAGAACTGTGATTATTTTGTACATTTCCTTCCTTGCCAATAGTACATTTCTTATTTATTACAGGATTTCTTCAAGCAAGAATTAACATTCATTAGCAAATTCATTGAAACGGTTCAAAATAAACCACTTTTCTCTTTATTATTCCAAAAGAAGACATCAGAGTCACAAATTTAAGGTGATGGAGTAGTGTTGCATCGCAGGTATCCACACCCCTTCACCCCACATGGTTGTAGGCGCATCTCCCATTTCAGAGACTCCATCCTGCTGAATGGGTTCTTCTAACAAAGCATAAGACAGGGACTCGTTTTTATCTGGTCACAGAGATGTGGTCCATTTTGAATAATTTACATTGGGTGACTATTCTGGTTCAAGCTAGAGAATGAATGTTGAATAATAAAAGTGATCATATTGTCTTTAAGGAGCATACTGCTGTGAACTCAGCCATAAACTTCACTCTGCAGCACACTAGTAAATGGCAGTGAGAGAGAACATTGGAAATAGAAAATGTGTAAATAGCTCTTACGGTTACATAAGAATCTCCCAATGCTGAAGCAAGTCATTCAACTTACTGTCATTTTCCTTACTAGACTCTTCAGGTCCCCCTGCAGTACCTCCTTTTGGAACACTATAAAAAAAAAGCTGTGATTAAACAAACAGAAACAAATACAAAAAACTTCTTCCTATTCAAGTAGTTATTAAAAATAAGAAATAGTGATCAGTATTTTCTCCTCATAGTATTGAAAATTTGATTGTTATTCTAGCAGGTGTAGCACATCTTATCAGTATTGAGTTCAGAATCTGCCAGTAGAACTAAGAAAACTAAGTCTAGTGTTATGAAGGAAAAAGCAAAATATTCCCCTAATTAAAACTAAACTTATTAGTTTGATGATTCAGGACAGGAGTTAAAAACACAGCTACAAACCCCCTGAACACAGGGTTCGGATGGTGTAGAGGGTAAGGCTGTAATTCTTATTTTAAGAGTAGGAACAGAAGGATGGGATCCAAGAAATCAAATGGGATCTGCCTGTAGGTACATTTCAGATGCCTCCACTCAAGGCATGCCAAAATAAGGTGAACAAAATTAAAAGGAGGAAAGGTACTATAAATCCAAAAGTCCTTGAACTGAGATGAGAAACAGATACTCCTTTCTCCCTCCCTCCTTTCCTCCCTGCCTTCCTTCCTTCCTCTCTTCCTTCCTTCTACCCTCCCCTCCTCCCTCCCTTCCTTCCTTCCTCCCTTCCTTCTTTCCTCCCTCCCTTCCTTCCTTCCTTCCTTTTCTTTTTTCTACACCAACCACTGATTAGCTTAGGAGCATATAAAGATTCATCTCTTACTTTCTTCCTTTTCAAGGTAGACATGCCAAACCAATTTAACATTCTCACAAAATATTTCATTATGTTTACTGCTCTCCTCTGGACCTTCAGCAGTTTTTCCATAAGCTTTACGATGTAGGGTCTTAAACAGATGCAAAAACTTGAGAAGCGAGCTCCTGCCAGCACTCGATGGTGAAGCACAGCCACTCTGAGGCACTCACACAGAGGTTTTGCTGCGCTGGTCCTTTCATGAGGAAGTTATCTGGGTACCGCTTCTGACATCAAAATAAGCCTTTTAAAGAAAGGGAGTAGCACTGGTGTTTTTACCTCTGACCAAACTTTAGGTTTATGATCTAAATGCAAGATAAATTATATCTGTCAAGACATTGTTCGATCTCATGATCTGGCTTGAAAAAATATAGCTCCTAGCATAGCAGGAAAATATAGTGCCTGGCATAGCAAGCTGGCCTTTAAATGAAATATTTGTGGGTATATTGGCCCATTAGAAAAACAAGGGAAAATATATCCTTGATAATAAATAGCATTATCGGGACAACTGGCCCAGAAATTACAAAAGGGTAAGGGTGTAGTGTATAAATGTCACTTCACAATTGAAATGGAGTTTCTTTTTCATGATTTGCGACATTGTTTATGTGACTGTGTGAGAGGGATGTGATACACCTCATAGAGCGGTGAGTCCTGAGAAATGATGCCGCATCACTAACCCCTCACTGTAGATTTCCACCAGGCTTCCCTGTCTTGGACAGTTTGAACATCCTCAGGGGAATTGAAAAAAAAGGATAAAAACAAATAGAATATGATATCTTTTCTCTCCTTTCGTGTAAGACTATCTTGATGCAAACACAGTTCCCCAGGCATTTTTTTCTCATATACAAGAAGGCCGGTGGGAGAAATTACAGATGGGCTCCAAGTCATTCCTCCATCTGGATACTTCTGCCACTGAGGGTGAGACTTGGCGGTCTCAAGCCACATCTTTGGGTAGATGTGATGGAGAAGCTGTATGAGGGAAGCTTTCTATAGTTTAAGCTATAATAGGATCTGGTTGTTTATAGCCTTAGTAGGGTAAGTACAAGGATTTACCTTAAACTTTAATCAGAACCTTCTTCTCTGGAAATATTTAGTACCACAAGAACCTGATTATCATGGAGTCCTGACAGACAGATTTAAGAGAGGCTTCATTTGAGGAACTAGCCCGCATGCCAGGCAGGCTTCATTGGAAATAGCACACAACTCCATAAGGATGGATATCATGGGAAGCTTTTTATCCTTGACTTAATAATAGGAACAATGCCAAGCAGTAGTTAATATCATTGCTGTTGCGCTGGTGACCAGTTCAGAGATAGTGCTCAGTTGTGTTCTCTGGCATAGCTATCGAATAGTTGGAAAAATGGAAAACATTTTCCAAGAAAACTAGTTGAAGTTTAATAAAATTTCTCACTCAACTAATTAAAATGTTCCACTAATTTTTTTAAATTACATTTTTTGGAGCCCGATAACCTAAATCCTAATTGATCTTGGAACATATTTGACTAAAATGGTGGAATTTCAGACTTTACAACACAGTAAATTTGTTGTTCATCGGAGCCTAACTGACTTCATTCACATAGATACTGTATATATATTTTTATAATGGCCTTGATGATCATTTTATATACCTTAATTGTTGTTGAAACTTTCTTTTTTAAAAATAAAATAACATATACTTATTATAGGAAAATATGAAAATATACTTAGCCAAAAGAAGAAAATAAACATTGCTTATAATTTTATTACCCCGAAATGCCACTGTTAACATTTTTGTTGAGTATCCTGCCATTCTTTTTTTTTCTTGTTTTTATATCACCATTAACATTTTTGTTTAATTTTTAAAGAAAATGTAGATCATCCCATATTAATTTCTTTCTAGCTTCTTTTCATTTGATAAGCATATTATGGACATTTTCTCATGTTCTTACATATTCTAGAACATAATTGTATCGCCCACGAAGGATTCCACTGTGTTATCTGAGTGTAGCAGTTTGGTCACTTACACCGTTTCCTCCATTCCCTTTGCATTTATGTGATACAGACCCTGTGCTTTTGTTCGAGTTAGCCTTTGGGAATTTTTGTTTTTAACACAGGCTGTTCAAGGTAGTAGAGCCAGAGCAATTTGAATGAAGGAAAACTATAAAGGTGTTGGTTCATATTCAGGGATGGATCACATCATTGAGGCTATTGATCACCTACCCTAACTCACCTGAATGACCCTGGATCACCTTATGTTAGAGCTGGAGGGATGATGAGTGAGTATTTTAGAAGAAGAAACATCTTTAGAAATGACACCAATAGAAAGTAATATAAATAACTCTGCCTACTAGGAATGTATAGTATTAAGAGAAGATGGGTTAAATATAAGTTTTGGGCTATTAATTCCTCTTTATTTCTATAGCTTGAGTCATTTTGAGACTTTGAACAGTACCATGAAGTCGTAGGCACTGACATATTAAAAATATAAGTCAACATAAAACACATATTCACATGCCAGAGACATTGTGAAAATATGCATGATTGTGATGATATACTTCGTAGTCCGTTGAGGTATTATTGGAGTCAGATAGGGTGTGCAATTAAAAAAACTTTTTTAGCAAGAGCCAAGAATAAACTTGTCAAAAGGTGGAATTTGGGGAAGGTTTAAGTTAGAGGCTGTAGAAGAACCAAAGGTCAACACGCTTGTCAGTGGACTGATAAGAAGGCCTTCTAGTAAGTCCAAGAAGTGTTGGAATTGGTCAGCAGAGATGACCGGTAGCCACACAACCAAGTCCTCAAGGAGGACAGCAGTACCTAAAGGAGAGCAGAGGGAAGGAGAAAAGAATGGAAATAGGGAAGAAATAAAATACTGGTCAAAGGCGGGGCACTAAGGATGCGCTGGAAATGAACCAAGGTGAGCTGAGAGGCTGTCCACAGTGGCGGAAAGAGGACAGTTGCTGTGGCACATTCTTTCCCAACGTCTGAGGGAGCAACAACTTCTAGATACTATGTTAAAGCTACCGATGTATTTTTAAGTTGTATTTAGGCAAAGATAGGAAAGGAAAGGATTCCTGGGCCTTGCACTTAGTTTGTTGGAATTCATATTCACTAGAAGAGGGCATTCTGGAGTTGCTTGCAGTCATAGTAAGTGTGTCCTCACAGACCTGGGCTTACCTCCCAATGACGAGTTTGTAGCTACCGCAAATAAAATAACATTGGGTCAGACAAATGGACTAGAGTGCAAACCGGAAGTCGAATGGCTGATTTTCTTCTGGGCTTCTTTTCTTGCCGGTGGTGGCTGCTTTCTGTTCTTTTCCAGAGTTCTAGTGGAAGGGTGCTGTCTTTTGTTTTTGACAGAATGCTGATCCAGGTGTGCCTGTATTTTTACTGTAAATTTTTGTGGCGCTGCCTGAAATTTGTAATGAGGAAGCTGACTGGAAGATGTGAACTACAGCGGATCTGTTACAACACCAAGCCTGGAGCTTCTAGAACCATGAAGATCGGTAAGCATGAAACAAGGAAGTAAAGCAAAATGTAGGCTTGGTGGCACTGAGGATGCAGTGTTTTTGTTCAGCATTTTAAACCACATGTAAAGGATAATTTTTTAATGATTTTTAAAATTATCTCTTTTATAGAAACATCACTGAGGGATTCAAAAAGTAAGGTAAGTAAAATTGATTCTATATTTTTCAGCAGCTTTTCACTTGGAAGCTTCTCTCCATCATCAAAAAGTAAAAATTTCAAGAAACAAAATATACCGTTGGCTGTAAAAACTAATAAAAACTGGGGTGGCTGTCTCTATGGAGCATACCCACACCTCTCCCTAGCCCCCTTTTGTCCCCTGGACATCCTCTCTCTCTCCCTCTCCTCCCACTTTCTCCCTCCCTCTCTCTTTCCTAAGAGAAAAAAAAAACCTTAAAAGAAAGAATTGCTTTTGCTTTTAACATGGAAATAGCCACTGCATGTGAATTTTTTAAGGCAGATGTAAAATGTACTTACTACTCCACTGTTGAATGATCCTCTTTTATACTTCTTCCCAAATCATACAATAAATATTCCTTGAAAATAAGAGTGACATTAACTCTCAATATCCAAATCATTTAACTTTATACTCAGGATTTTCCAAGAAAATCAAAGAAGCCACTATTGTAGTTTTTATAGCACATAGTTAAGCATCCACATAAGAGAGAAAACCTATTTTTTTCAAGATTCTTGAATGTTATTATTTAATGTTGGCATCCTTAAGACTATATCCCCCATGAACTTCACTCAATCATAGACATAATGCCCAGTAACAATGGAAACCAGGTACGTTGAGAGAGAAAAAGAAACTATTTTAATGTAAGTAGTTTAAAACAGATGAAAATGGTAAAAAAAAAAAAAAACCTTGTTATTTCTATTTTGTTATTACTTTAATCAGGAAAATTGCACTACCATCATCATGAAAATGTCAAATTTACTGGAATTAAAATACTAAAACAATATTTGCTCTTAGTTTAGTATCTTCATAGAGAAGCTTCACACAAATACTTGAAACCCCTATCTAAATAGACCCTAAATGGACCCCACTTAAGCTCTGGTGTTCATGAGGAGGAAAATGATGGAGACATGTTTTCCAGCTGCTGCAGACATCAGTGAGTGTTCACCCCGATGCTATTGAAAAAACTATAGAAGACATCATGGAACTGAAAAAAATTAACCCTGACATAAATCCACAGTAAGAACTATTTTTATTATTTCGTAAATATAGAACACAAGTCATGGCTGTGCATTTATTATTTATCTAATGTATTTGTCTCTCTCTGTCTGCCTCTCTCTCTCTCTCTATCTCTATCTTTATCTCTATCTTTCCACCTCCCCAGTTCCAAATCATCTGCAATGTTTTGACTTTCAGATGAAGAATAAAGAAAAAGGTGCCTTTTTCATGTTTGTAAATAGCAGCAGCTTTGTACTTTTTGTGATTCATGCTTATGCTTTGAGATGCAGTGAATGTAAGAAATATAATGGATGCCTCTGGTATCAGATGAATTAAAGGGAGCCTATTTCATCAACAGCCACTTCATGCAATGCCTGTGTTTTACCTTACAGTAAAAGTTCAAATTGTAAAAGTGCCCAGGCTGATTCTGCTCCATCAGTTCATGACAGGCTGAAAATCCTGGAGACAGTTCCTACATGCCTGTCAATAAGTCAGGCATGTGTGGGAGGGAGAGGTGGTTTTTCTATGAAGACTTCAGAACTTTGTACTTTATACATCTCATCTTGAAAGTATAAAAATGCACTTGGCAATGCACATGACATTTGAAATTAGCTTTATATTTTCCATTGGGAAGAGGAATTTTTCAGTAAAAAATTAGGCTAAGGATATTGGGTAGAATAAATTCTGCGTGAGGATTTATTTAGAGACAGTTTCAGTAGGCAACAGACTGTCTTTTAGATATTCATGAGAACTTCAGGTGTTGTCAGTGAGAAAGGCTTTTAATTGCCAAAGACTGGGAGCTGTCGTTAAAGGGAATTTCAGAGTTCGCTTTGCATATGTCTGTCTCTTGGAAGGATTCTAGGTACTAGCTAATTGGGTCTCATCACACAGTTCCATCTCTTTGTGGTCTCTATAGCATTCTTCTGCACATGCCGGCTAATTAACTTCCTTTTTCTTATTCAGCCATTAAAGGAGACTTAGTTATGCAGTAAAAGTCTTTTTGAAACCTTCTGACATATATTTTGTTTCTCTGGGAAAGTGATAATAAGACAATTTATTTTAAATTAAGTTGAACAAAAAATTTAAGACTACCATTAGGCATGAAGGATATATTAGACTTATAATCACATTTAGAGATTGTATTCATTTAAGAGCAGACCTTTTCTGTCCCTTCTGTGAAAGTTGTATGTTTCATTCTAGAGCATGTCCTTGCCACCTATTCTTTTGATGGTCTTTAGGAAAAATAAAACCTTATCGGTAGTAGATTGTATTTTGCTACTTTATTTCCCATACCAACATTCACAAAATGTGATTTTTTTAACTTAAATAATTTTCTGAAAAAAATCAAGAAATAAAGAGGGCAAGGGGAAATAGTTTATAATTTATCGAGCCATTACTACTATTAATCTCACTTTGTTTTAATTACACTTTTTTCCAAGTGCTGCTTATGCTGCCTGTAAGAATTACTACAGTAAAAATTGAATTGGGTTCTCTTGTTCCATCTTCCTTCATTTTTCCCACTTTCCTCTTTTCCTCAGAATTAACTCTTTTCAGTCCTGCACTGTTTCCCTGGGTGACCAGTGCCACTGTTCACTTTTCCTACATTAAAATACCCGACTCAGTTTTTTGGTGCTATGGTAACAAGTGGTGATAAGGATCATTTAATTGGACATTCAGTTTCATGTAAGCTTAGTATCATGGGTTATCTGACACTGCCCTCTAAATCGGGAGTAAGTATACATCCTGAGACATAATTTTCTGTTGCCCCTACTTTAATCTTAATTCTCTATACATCTTATTCCCCTCCCCCCAAAAAAGATGATGATGACACTGTGATTGTGAGTATAACGACCATCACAACAACAAGAATGTTCAAATTTAGTGAGTGAATTAGGGATAGGCATATATGGGAGAGTAACTGTTGGGTTACATCATATGAAATTGCCAACATTCAACTATTTGGAATCCCAAAAGCTAATGATTGTAAAGAATCTAGCAGGAAGAAATAAATGTGAAATAAATACTTCCTTTAGATTTTAAAATGCCAGCAAATGAATGTGGGAGAATAATTTATGTGACTGTAGTTTATATGAAAAAAGAATCTTGGTGATTAGTTAGCCATCTGTTTAAAAAACCTGTTTTGTGGCTGCTAAAAGAGATTCTGTTTTATCTTCTAAGTTATAGGCAAGAAACAGCATTTCGACCACAGGAATTAAAGGTCCTCTGTGTGTCACGCTTGCCAGCTTGCTTTCTGTCCCAGTCATGTGTTGTAATGGGACTGTTAAACATGTACATTCAGAGAAAACTGAGCAACACAGTAAAACATCTCAAAACCATGCTTCATGAGGAGGAATTGAAGGAACGGAGGAATTTTTTTTAACCCTGGAGATGAAACTAGAAGAAAGAATCACTATCTTAAAATAAATAGACATGGGAAATGTGGAAATGTATTTGCACAGAGAACAGAATTTGAGCCACTTGCTCACAAGGAAAGCAGATTTTGTTTCAGTCTAAAAAAGTGTTCAGACAACTAGAGGAGCTGAAATGGAATGGGAAATCTTGTAAAGTAGTGAGTTCTTTCTCTTAAGAACTGCCTCATCTGTTCAGGAATGCTCCCAAACAGAGGTATTTTTGTTGTTGTTTTGAAATTTTTTTACTCCTAAGCCCCTGAGAGCTATTTCCTCCCTCTGTCACTATCTCTAAACACGCACACACCCCCTCTGAAGTGTTCTGAGATACCCACCTAGTGGGGGCTACATGATCCCTAAGAACTCATTATCACCTTTATTTTCTACATTTCACAAGTCACCTGCATAAAACGCTCCCTTGTTTTTTAAACCCCATTGTTGCACATGGCCTAAGAAAAGGCCAGAATGAGAGGGAAGTTTCAGCCAAGTTCTACAACTGTCCCTGAGTTTCAGTAAGAAATTGTGCTTCTGTTAGATTCTGTTTGTGCAATTTCCTACATATTAAATGAACGGGAAAATTCCTGCTGTGCATACCTCAAGTGAACAAATGCCAAAGTATGTTTCGTTTTTCTTCATGTGTGTTTCTTCTTTTTGAACACCTTAGGTTGGGAATCTCTCTTCAGGCTTGCCTTCTGCAGATTGTTGGGTACAGAAACCTTATTGCAGATGTGGAAAAGCTGCGCAGAGAACCCTATGATTCTGATAATCCCCAACATGAGGAAATGCTTTTGAAGGTTAGTCCTCGAGCACGTTCTAGGCGTTTGCTTGGCTCCGCTAATGTCTGCCAAGCATGTGCTATGTGATAGGCATTCTATCATCTATTTTCAGAAGTTCATTTAGAAAACACTTTAGATTACTAGTTTAGTTCTAAAGGTTGATTTAATTTTTTTCTCTTAATTTTTTAATTCAAAATTCTGTGCTTCGAGGTAACGTTTTAATGTTATGATCTTATATGACCTGATGGTAATATTAATATTAATATTAATGTTTCATAATATACCATCAGGTTATATAAGATTCCTAAGGTCTTGTTTTGATAGCCAGAAGGAGTACTTAGAATTGCATATTAGTCTTTCAACAGTTTTAATACACCAAATATAAATCTTTACCTCCTCTTCTAATACTTTACAAGTTACATGAATAAATAATCATCATTAAGGCCTTGGGTAATTTCCCAAGAGGGCTATTACTGAAGCAGCAACAAACTTCATCTTCTCTGATGTCTATTAAAAGTCATAAATGGAAATCCCAGGTCACTCTTTGACAAATGCTGCTTCTCCTATGGCTTCTGACACAGTTAAACAATCTAAAGTTGAGCCAAATGTGAAGGCCCACAAAAATCACCTCTGATGCTTTCTCAGACCACAGAAGAAAATTGGCTTTGCATCTAAAGTCTCACATGGATTTTCTAATGAAAACTTTACCTCTAACATCTGAACGAGCAAGAAAAGTAGGCTTTACCAACTAATTCATTGGCCATGTCTTATTCATCTTTGCAACCCCATGTCCAGAGCAGTGGCCAAAATTCGAAAAGGCAGTAACAAAATTGGAAGAAAGCATTTGTTTAGCTTCCCTTACTTTATTTCACTGAAAAATGCCAAGGCTTCTGGCCAATATTGAGGCAAAGGTAAATACCTTTGCTTCATTGCACAACTAAAACAAAGACAACAACCAATTTAAAAATAAAAAACAACCAGAACTACGGAAAAAATCTAACCATTTAGAAGTCCGACAACCAAGGAGTTAAAGAAGAAACATTCATTCAGACCAGTAGGAGGGGCAGAGAAGGGCAGCCAGAGCGGACAGGATGTGCTTCAAAGCAGCAGCTGATGGGCCAGGAGGGCAAGGCGGCACTGGTGGACCAGACAGTCCCACATTTGTGTGCAGATAAACCAGGAAGAACAACTGGGGAGTGAGATAGACCATGCAACCCAGGGGTCCAGAACCTGGGAAAGAAAGCTTCAGAACCTCTAGTGTAAAAACCTGTGGTTGTGGTGGCAGGAGAAACTGCCAGTCTCACAGGAGAGATCATTGGAGGAACCCACAGAGTCCTAGAATGTACACATGCCCATCTACCCTGGTATCAGCACCAGAAGGGCCCAGTTTGCTTCTGGGTAGCAAACTTCTACCAGAAGTGACAGCAAGTGGGGCGAGAGCCCAGCAAGCAGCATTGTTCACTCTCTGACCACTCCCCAACATATAGCACCACAAGCAGCAAAGTGAGTTGTCCTTCCCTGGCAAATAACTATGGCTCCACCTCTTATAACGTAACAGGTACACCAAGAAAAAGGAATATGGCCCAAATGAAAGGACAAATCAAAACTCCAGAAAAAGAACTAAGTGTTGAAGAGATAGCCAGCCTGTCAGATACAGAGTTCAAAACACTAGTAATCATGATACGCACAGAAATGGTTGAGTATGGCTGCAAAATAAAGGAAGAAGTGAAGGCTGTACAAAGTGAAATAAAGAAAAATATACAGGGAACCAAAAACGAAGGGAAGGAAACTGGGACTCAAACCAACAGTTTGGACCAGAAGGAAGAAGTAAACCTTTAACCAGAACAGAATGAAACAACAAGAATTCAAAAAAATGAGGAGAGGTTTAGGAACGTCTGGGACAACATTAAACATTCCAATCTCCAAATCGTAGGGGTGCCAGGAGGAGAGGAGGAGGAGCAAGAAATAGAAAACTTATTTGAAAAAATAATGAAAGAAAACCCCAGTCTGATGAATGAAATAGACATACAAGTCCAGGAAGCTCAGAGAGTCCCAAACAAGTTGCACCCAAAGAGGAACACACCAAGACACATCATAATTGCATTGCCCAAGATGAAAGATAAGGAGAGAATATTAAAAGCAGCAAGAGAAAAGGAGATAGTTACCTACAAAGGAGTTCCCATAAGACTATCAGGTGATTTCTCAAAAGAAACCTTATAAGCAAAAGGGGCTAGAAAGTATTCAAAGTCATGGAAGGCAAAGACCTCCATCCAAGATTACTCTATCCAGCAAAGCTGTCATTTAGAATGGAAGGACAGATAAAGTGCTCCCCAGATAAGGTCAAGTTAAAGGAGTTCAGCACCACCAAGCCTTTATTATATGACATGCTAAAGGGACTTATCTAAGAAAAAGAAGGAGATCAAAACAATGAACAGGAAAATGACAACAAACTCACAACTATCAACAACTGAACCTAAAAAAAAAAAAACAAAAAAAGATCAGAGCAGAATTAAATGACATAGAGACTAAAAGCACAATTCTAAGGTTCAATGAATCCAGGAGCTGATTCTTTGAAAAGATAAACAAAATTGACAAGCCTTCAAGCAGGATCATCAAGAAAAAGAGAGAGAGGACAGAAATAAACACAATCCAAAATGAAAGATGAGAGATTACAACTGATACCACAGAAATACAAAGATTGTAAGAAATTACTATGAAGAACTGTATGCCAAGAAATTTGAAAACCTAGGTAAAATGGACAAATTGCTAGAAAAATATAATCTACCAAAACTCAATGAAGAAGAAGCAGAAAGCCTGAACAGACCAATAACAGCAGAAGAAATTGAAACAGTAATTAAAAAGCTTCTGACACACAAAAGCCCTGGACCAGATGGTTTCACAGGAGAATTTTACAAAGCATTTAAGGGAGAGCTAACCCCCAGCCTCCTCAGATTGTTTCAAAAAATTGAAGAAGTTGGAAGACTCCCAAACTATTTTTATGAAGCCAACATCATCCTAATCCCAAAACCAGATAAAGACACAAAAAGAAAGAAAACTACAGGCCAATATCACTGATGAACGTAGACACCAAGTCCTCAACAAAATATTGGCAAACCGCATGCAGCAATACACTAAAAAGATCACACACCATGACCAAGTGGGATTCATCCCAGGGATGCAAGGATGGTACAATATTTGCAAATCAATAAACATAATGCACCACATGAACAAAAGGAAAGACAAAAATCACATGATCATATTGACAGATGCAGAAAAAGCATTTGATAAGGTACAGCACCCATTTATAATAAAAACACTCAGCAAAGTGAGAATAGAGGGCACATTCCTCAACATTAATAAAGGCCATATATGAGAGACCTACAGCCAACATCATACTCAATGGGCAAAAACTTAGACCTTTCCCACTAAGGTCAGGAACAATACAAGGATGCCCACTTTCACCACTCCTATTCAACATAGTATTGGAAGTTCTAGCCACAGCAATCAGACAAGAAAAAGAAATAAAAGGCATCCAAATTGGAAAGGACAAAACAAAAACTGTCATTGTTTTCAGATGACATGATAGTGTACATAGAAAATCCTATAGACTCTCCCCAAAAACTATTCAACCTAATAAGTGAATTTGGCAAAACAGCTGGTTACAAAGTCAGTACTCAGAAATCAAAGGCATTTTTGTACACCAATAATGAAATACCAGAAACAGAAATCAGGAAAAAAAACCAATTTGATATAGCAACAAGAAAAATAAAGTACCTAGGAATAAACCTAACCAAGGAGGCAAAAGACCTGTACTCAGAAAACTATACAACACTGAAGAAAGAAATTAAGGAAGACACAAACAAATGGAAGCATGTACCATGTTCATGGGTTAGAAGAATTAACATTATCGAAATGTCCATACTACCCAAAGTGATTTATAGATTCAATGCAATCCCTATTAAAGTACCAATGAC
>PVKM010022484.1:0-21813 GCA_004027735.1 Carollia perspicillata
GGGAACTCGGAGGGGCCTTGGAGAAAGACAGGTGTGCAAGAGGGACAGGGCTGCCTCCTGCTGGGGAGACGATTCGCAATTCAACTCTGGGGCTCGAGGTAAGGTTGGAAAAGGGAGATAAGGAAACTGAGGCTGAAAGGAGTCAAATAAGTTGATCAGTGTCCCGTTGTGGAAGGCGGAAATGCCAGGTTTGGACCCGACACTCCGAACTCCTGACCACGGTCTGTGAGCCGCCTTCCTGCCTGATCGTGGAGGGGCCTCCGCGGGTGAGGGAGAAGGAGAAACTTTTAAAAAAATATTGGAAATATATTTTTGGAATATATTTGGAGATACTGGAAATACTCCAATAAAAATATTGAAATACGTTTAAAAAATATGGAAATGAAAAATATTGGAAACATAACATTGCACAGAATTTTTTTTAGTTATTGTTTTCTTGACCTGGATAGAATAGCTAGGTGGAAACAGAAATGAATAAATTACATTTTCATGTAAAAAAGAGATACTGTATGGAGTGAAAGTGAAGCTCTTGCCAAATGTCCCGTCCTTGTGAAAGAGACGCCCAGGTCAGAAAGGCAGTGCGTGGTGTCTGCCTTCACCCTCTTCGTTCTCGCGTCCTCATCCACTGAGGACTGAGTAGCCCGTGTGTACGTGTGTGTGGCTGTCACGGGGACTGGGACCGATTCCGCCTTGATTCAGGCTTGAAGGGAAAAATGGCTGCAGTTTCGACTTTTACAAAATTATCTGTTTATTTCCCTTTCTCTGTCGATAACTCCTGGTTGCAATGCTGACATCTTATAAATACGGCACAGTTAACTTAGAAAATGAGCTTAGTGTTCTCAGGGCAGTGTGAATTGAACAACACATAATTTGGCACAATTTGGTGGGCCTGAGCTTAAGACAAATACGAGACTGAGCGAGCATAGAGGCTTTATTGTCTCGCAGTGAGTTCGTGTCATGTACAGGGGCTGAACTGATCAGAAACCCCCGCGCGGCCCTCCGCCCCGTCAGGGCGTCCAGCCCTGGGCTTGCATAAGCCTCGCATTCACGGCACAACGTTTCTCCTTCCAAACAGGAAAGTTGTTGTTTCAAACTGCCATCTGTGCTCTGGGCAGAATAGTGAACGCCATCTCCTTTTGCCCCCGGCTCTGCTGGTGTCACAGAGAGTTGGCAGGGCGGAGCGTGCCAGGCAGAATGGGCGGGACCACGCGGCTCTGGGTTTCGGCAGTGTTAGGGAAGGGGTGGCGGAGGAGAAGTGCCACCCGGAGCTGACAAACGGGGGCTTCGCCGTCCTTTTGGAGTGCGGGACATCACATTTGCGAATGGAGGAGATGCAGGGTAATGTAGAATTGCTTGAATTCTTGAGAAAAAGGAACAGAAAGGAAAGTCAAGAGGTGTCGAGTATCTATGGGCCAGGCACCATGTTTCGACCTCAGGCGGCCACATTGATATGCCCAGGCCTGGATTTTGCCTACTGGTCTAGCACAGAGATTCTCAGCCCGTGTGCCACAGCATGCTGGTGTGCCACAAGAATTGTTTAAATATGCGACAAATCCCCTGACTAAAAGAGTCGGGGGCACTGACCTCTTTTCCTTTAGACTGTCAAATAAAAATATGACAACAGTCAATACAACAATCGCCATCCAGTGTGAATGAACCAAAATTATACTCACTTTATTTTGTCAGTCTGCAAAAATATAGTTTTTGATACTTTTTTTTTTTTGGTGTGCTGCAGAATTTAAGTAATTCATTTACCTGTGCCATGAGATGAAAAAGGTTGAAAATCACTGGTCTAAAGTAATTACTACTAGAATTCCTTTCATGTTCAGAAGTGTCCTGTTTCGACGATAAATTGCATGGTATAATCTGAATGAGAGTTCTGTATGGAAAACCTCACTGTTTCCATTGTTTGCATCTGGAAGCTGCGTCTCTGAGAGGGTCACTAGATCCCCCCAGAGACGGTTTCTGCTTCATCTGGGTACTGCCCAAGAGTGTTGTATCTATGCCAACACAATGGCACTCATGCAGTTATAGGGCCAATTGACTTATTTTCAAAGTTACTTGAAAGAGGAGCATCTTCTTTCTGTTGTTTTCTGGTGGTGGAAAGATAGATCTGGCATGATTCCCTATGTTCTCTTGCACCTTGTCCCCTTGTGACCAGGGGTAAAATTGGGGGAAATAGATGAAGAAATGACGATCAGAGTTGAGGATGTCAGAGGGGCTCATGGACTACAAGAAAGGTAACAGATCTGTACAGGAATTGGAACCAGAGTGGCCCCTGCCTACCAAGTGGTCTGTGGCTGAGCCCCTCATGGGCCAGAATCAGGGAAGCTGGTATTTATAGCATCATGTTTCTGCACCATTTTGGGTCAATTCATAATAAAGTGCTTTTATGCAGTAGGTGTTTGCCAGATCTTAGCCAATCACAGAAGACCAAGAGATTCTTTCAGGCCTTTTGGGTGAACTTCCACTGTAGGAAAAAACATAAAGAATAAACAGCTCTATAAAGGGGGTCTGGAAACCTTGATTCCTCCTCCACCTTTCAGTTTCTAGCCATGTGACCTTGACCAAGTCAGTACACCTTTCTGAGATTCTGTTCCTGACCTAGAAGAAGAAGAAGGAGGAGGAGGAGAATGAGGAGGAAGGATTAAGGAGGAGGAAAAGAGTGAAAGGACATTAGCTGATCAGTCCTTGCCTACTGCTAAGTTTTGTAAATAGAACACGGCCACACTGGTTTGCTTCCATATTGTCCGTGCTGGTTTTCAGCTACAATGCAGAGTGGAATGGTTGCAACAGGGCCTTCATAATCCACCAAGCCAAAACTATTTACTGTGTGGCCTTTTACAAAAAAAGCTTGCTGACCCCTGGTTTAAATGATCTCTAAGGATACCTTCAGTTTTTGAAAGTCTCTAACTCCAAGGAACAAGAGAAGGAGAATGAGAATGAGAAAGGGAAGGAGGTGAAAGCAGGGTTATAAATCTGAGTCAAAAAACCAGAAAGCAACTTGTGAGTGATCCATGAGGCCAATTATCTTAACAGTTACAGATTGCAGCTCCCCCTGCTGGCTGGGAGGACTTTTTGAATGTAATATGGGGTCAAAGACCACAAGGTAACACATCTGTACTGTAATCAGACCCTCAGAATCATTTTCAATATGGTGGTCACTGCAGGTGAGTAGGGAAGTTTCTGTTTGCTCCTGATGCCTTTGAATTCATAAAGGGTGTGCTTTAAGGAAACTGGTTGAATTTGGGTCCTCAAACTAGAGTGGAAAGCTCCATTATAGAGAAGCAAAAACTAAAAGAGGACAGGGAGAGCATGCTTGAGAAAAGTTAATCATGGTAAAGAAAGCCAAAGCTAACAAACAGTGCTGGATGGGCTCTCATGGCCTCAGACAGTAGACGAGGATGGTTATTGTTGCAATTGCATTAAATCATAATAATCCCAATGCCAAAAGCCACTTGAATGATGAGGTGAAGCAGCCTGCGATGGTGACCAGGAGGCTCTGCGTTTCTGCCCCGCCTGGGCAGGGCTGCTGTCAGCCCTCTCCAGCAAGCTCTGCATCCTGTCGAAGGGGCCCAACTCTGCCTTCAGTGGAGACTTGCAGAACTGGCAGATTTGAGTTTGGTTTGGAGTTTTGTTGTGTGTTTCTTGGCAGGAGGGGACCCTCCTCCATCCATGGGGCCCCCGGATTAATGGCTAAAGTAACACCTACTGGCGGGACCAACCCAGGCCCCGGGCAGCCTTTCTGGTGTGGATGCACGACTCCTCTCCACTCACAGCCTCACTCGGTTGTGTTGGCTGTTTGAGGCTGCTGCCCTAAGGTCTCCACTGCCTGTTTCGTGATCTGAAAAACACAGTACAGAGTACACGTGCTTTCCTCCCAGAGTGGAGCATGCCTTCCTGGCGAAATCCTGGGGGAGACAAGAGGAAGTTGCTTTGCATTACAGTGAATCCCAACACAAGAAATAAAATGATTTTTTACCCACAAAATCTTGACTTGTTGCTTTCTTTCTTAAATTTCCTTGAGTTTCTGCTCACAATCTTGGGGGATGGTTGAAAGAAAGTCTTAAGAACCCAAATCCAGGTGGAGGTTTGGGTTTTTCCTTTTATTTCCAATGAATGGAGGTCAAACTTGCCACAGTCTTAGTGTGTCAGCTTCTCCTCTGGGATAAATCCTTTTGGGAAAAGGTGGGATATGAAAATATATGGTTATATGTTTGTTCACATATATATTTTTTGCCCTTTCTCTGAACTCAAATTGTGCCAAAATGTGCTACTTTTTTTCTACTTGGTAGAAGGGTGGGGATACTTGTTTCTCTAATCTGTCTCTCTTGGGAATCTGAAGAAAATCAGAATGTTTCCTGTAAAGTTTTGAAATGGGTTAATTTAACTGGGAGCATGGCCATTACACCCTGCTACATAGAAAACATTCATTTATGTCATGGGTAGACATTGAGTAATGTGAATTTCCTTCATTTTTGAAGGACATGTACACAAACCAAAGGAATGGGGAAGCATCTGTTGAATTGCCTCAGTCCCCGTAATCCAATCAACTAAAAATATGAGAAATAGGAGTGAAAATGAACTGAATTCAGGGAACACTAGACAGTAAGTTCCCACTGTGCAAAAAGGCATTCACAAAGGACCTGCCGGGCACACTCTTCACTGTGTGCGTGTGTGTCTGCACACCAGCGCATGCACTTGGTGGGTGGGTGAGAAGTGGGGGGAATCTGACTGAGGGAACCATGTGCAGATGCAAAGACAGAGGAGTCTGGGGTTCAGGGAGCCCCTGCTTGAGCAGGAGTGGATTCCACGCACCCAGAGTTCTGTTGGGGGCCTGTGCATGCTGGCCCGTGCAAAAGCATAGCTGTCATTTCTGAATTGCCAGGCAGGAAAACTGACCTGGTTCCCATGTGTTCCTCTTAGAGAAAAGACAGAAGTTTTAAGCATAGAAGGGGGATAAAATGGACTTGTGTGGTGGATCTTAGAGAAGAGGAAGGCAATGAGATCTCACCTGAAGGCCAACCGTCCCCACCACCTCTTCCTTCTCTTGGCCAAGAGCAGCTGGCCCTGGAGTGTCTCTGGATTCCCAAACGATGGTTTCCCTCATAAGTCCCCTCACTGCTCTGGAGTCTGGGGGAAATTCTTATTTCTGCAGCCACTTAATTCAATGGAAAGTTCCCTCTATAGGTCAACTTAAAGCCAGAATCTCAAAGATGTAAAACCACCCACTAAAGTTAATCATTTTCCAAGGGACACAGACCTCAGAGAAGATTTGTTTTCTTCTCGCCTGCTCGGCCTTCATAATGGCAGCTCGCCTGCTCGGCCTTTGTAATGGCAGCTATATGGCAGACAACGAGAATCCCTCTCGAGTCCCCATTCTAGTACAATCTAGCAGGAGTGATGACCTTGTTGTTGGAATTCATTTCAGAATTGACACTCTGGGGGAACTTTCCGTGTGTCCCACCTCCCAGACACAGTGCACATTTCTGAGACTCTCGAAGACATAATTTATAACAGGGTCTGACAAACGGTGGCATTGTACCGAAACGCGTGGCCGTGGGTTTTCCTTTCATTGGCTGTATTTGCAATCCCAAGCCTCCCAGGCACATGGCAAAGTCTCGCGTGTTTCATGAGCCAAGAAATTTCCCCAAGCCAGGGCTGCTAGGAGGGATTGAGAACTGGGATCCTATGTAGGTGGTCAGTCCATGTTTGTTCAATCAAACGGTTTTTGCTTTTATGCAGAAGTTCAAGAGTTTACGAGGAAAAGCTGTTTTGAAGAGCAGCAAAGTGACTTGCAGATGAGTCTGCTCTTTGGCTGGCTCTTTAATCTTAAGCAGTTTATGATTAAGTTGACATTTTTCAGAAAGATAGTACCCAAGGTAGGTGAGAGTTGGGAAATGGGCTTACTCCTACATTTCCAAAGAGAGTGAAAATTGCTATGGGTTTTAAAATAAGATTATAGGTGCACTGTCATTCAGGAAAGACTCTTTGAAAAGTTTATCCTAAGGATGCGATCAGTAATATACATAGAGGCGTATATTCTGGGATTTTCATCACATTTGTCTAAGAATGAAAGATTTAGAAATAACAAAATTCCCAATATGAGAGGCTGGCTAAATAAATTGTGACATGTGTATTCTGTATACATAAAAGTTATTTTTGAAGACTTCTCAGAGACATAGAAAGAAACATTTTCTTAATATGATATTAAGTGACAAATAGCAGGGACTGGAACTAATTACATAGTTTTGGTAAATTATAGATGTATAAGACAACTATTCCAAGTACATAATCTCTGATGTATTTGGGGTCACATCTGGCTGGTGAAATAGTGGTAATGACCTTCTCTACTATTCCACGCCCACCGTATAAAGTGGTCAGCTTGGCGGGTCAGAAACTGTTGCATACGGGCACTGTCATGTGGTTCAACCTACTGAAGCTTATGCTGCGAGAACACAGGTAGGACCTGACATGGCTTTGATTGAGAAGGGCTTTAATTCCAAGGCTTGGAAAAATGACAAAGACACTTGAATTTTCAGCAGATGGCAGAGGATCTCTTGAGCAGGTAAACCTGAAGAGTGATTACATCACGGGCACACAGGATGGTTGGTATATTCATAGGGGTGAGGGGTAAACAAGGATGAAGTCCTAGTGTGTCAAGTGCAGAGCCAAAGTCATCTTCTTTTTCAATGTCTCACTTCCCCAAGCTAGTTGCTATCAAAACAAATTGTGAAAAAAATTATCCTGTGGAATTTCAGCTCAAGTAATTTGTAGTGTGACCTAACGAGCAAAACACATATGCCAAGCGTATTAGTTATCTTTTGTGGTGGAACGAATTACCCATAATGACATTTATTATGTCACAATTTCTGTGAGTCAGGAGTCCAGGCACAACTTCGTGGGGTCCTCCAGCCCAGGATGTCCCTCCCACAAGGCTGAAATCGAGGTTACGGTTCTATCCGGGTTCGACCGGGCAGGGTCCACTTCCAAGCTCATTCGTGGGGCTGTTGGCAAGATTCGGTTTCTCACAGGTTGTTGGACTGAGGGCCTTGATGGCTTTTGGATGAAGGCCATCCCTAGTCCTGGTCCTGTGGGTGTCTTTACAGTGCAGCTCCTGGTATGGCCCCTGAATTCCATCAAAGCAATAAATGAGAAAGCAACAGAAGACAAGCACTCAGCAGTCTGTTCCAGGGAGTCCTACCCACGCTGCAGAGAGGGGCCCAGTTGCTCTCATTCATCTCTCTCTTGTAAGTCCCTCGCTGCTTCCCTAGTTACGACCTGGCAGTCAGAGGGGTTATCATGCCTCCTTTCCATACTCATGCCATTTCTTCCTTTAGAAAGCTACCCTTGTAGGGCTAACAAATGACCCCTCCCACCCAAAAAAAAAGTTAGGTGACATTTGTCCTGGTCACTGTGGCTCAGTTAGTTGGGGCTTTGTCCTGTAAACTGAAAGGTTGTGGGTCCAACTCCAGGTCAGGGCACATGCCCGAGTTGCAGGTTTGGTCCCCGGTGGGGGAGTGTGCAGGAGGCAGCCACCTGATGTTCTCTCTCACACCAGTGCCTCTCTCCTTCATGTTCTTGGGTGAGGATGAAAAAAAACAAGGTGACGTATAAAACAAAACCAAAGTTATTTAAGACTTTCGCCTTCTGAAGGAGAGATCCTTGTGTTAACGTGAGCACTGAGGTGAATTTGGCATTTGGCAATCTGGGGGGCTCTCCCTGGTGCCCCCTGACTTGACAGCACAAGGATTTGGTGGCAGAGGCCATTCCTGTAGGAGGTTTCAGAGACCGTTTTGATTATCGCGTTAAAAATCACAGGGTTGATAGTTGATGCGGTTGGCATATGAGTCATCATAGATCTAGTCCTTTTTTTTTTTTAACTCAACACCCTAAATCTTGGATGCTCAGATTTCAGTTGAATTGACCTTCAGAAACTGGGAAATGTGTCAAATGGTTTTAGCAAGTCAAAGGCTCACTTTTGTTTTCCTACACGCCACCTCTGAATAGATCAAGTTTACAGGCCCCGATGGTCTCTGTGACATGTGGGCCTGTGGCACTGAGATTTGATTTGTCACTGACATTAGATCATCTAGACATAGGCATCAGTCTCGTTTGTCCTTGAGGTCAGGCTGGACAAAGGCAGCCAGCTAGGAACAAACCCAGCACACCCTCATCCTGAAGCCCACGGGTATCCACCTGAGCCGTGGGGCAGGAGGGAAGCCCTGATTCCGATCCTCTTGCTTTTTGATACCCAGCCCCTCTCTGCTCTGCCACGTTTGCCCGAGTTGGCTGCCTTCTCTCTGTCCATGCAGGTAACAGTCACCCTTTCCCCTCTGTAACTCTCTGTTTGTGGGCTCTCATCGACCTTGGAGCCCTAGAACCTTGTTTACATTTGAACTTGTCCTTGCACATTCTCACTCTGGTTGTCTGAGTGAGTCTATCATGCCTGCTGCTGTATCACACCCTATGACCACAAAAACGCACATCAACATTGAGAACTGTTTTTGCTGTGACCGGTCCAACAAGATGCCCGGTCACTGATTCTAGCCAGCCCTGTCCTGTGTCCTCAGTATCTGTGTGGTCTCTGATGATTAAGGACCCTAAAATTGTGGCCAGTCTGGGAAGGGAAGCTCAGGTCCCCTCTGGGATCCAGGGGGTACAGATGTGGGTATAGCTCAGTGGGTGGCCAAAGGAAGACCACAGAATTTTTACACGATGGGTGTGCCCAGAGAGGATTATGTCAGACTGCTGGTGTTTAAGTGAGGTCTTGAGCCCTATCTATATCTGTATCTTGGGCAGTGACAAAGGACAGCATGAAATCAGAGACCAAAACTGGCTTGGGCAGAATGATAGGATGTATGGAGGGTTTGTTTTCTCATGCGTTTTCTATTAAACTGTACTTGAATTGATGTGACTGTTTTCACTTTCTCATATACACACACACACAGGCACTAAATTTAAGGGGATGCCGAAACACAGCTATCGAGGTAAATAATATTTTAATGCACTATGTTAAAAATCAATATCAGTACAATAAAAAAACCATGATGAACAAAATGTAAGGACTTTAAGTAGTGAAAGTACTAGTTTTATTGATTTTTTTTCTCAAGCTCTAGAAGAGCTCTAACAGCGTGGCACTGCAACTGACCCTGTATTTATTTAAAATCTTGTTATTTTATTTATTATGAATTCTTATATATCAATTGTGATTTTAAAAGTATTGCATTAAAATGATTAAGACAACAATGATCTATCTTGATTACTGTGGGTTTGGGGCCCCCTCCAGTTTTGTGCCAGTCCTGACCCTGTACACACAGGTGTCAGACAGACAGATGGACTTGGACACACATACACACACACACACACACACTCCCTTTCTACAGTTCATAAGGAACAGCGTCTTCTCGGCTTGAAACCTTGCGCTCTGCATTACTTTGTTATCTCTTCCTCACGCTCCGATGGCTGCTACGTCTCATAGCGCTTCTCTTATGAGAGCTACCTTACCAGGGCTTTCCTTACCTTGATAGCATGTTATCAACCTCTATACAAACTGTCCTTGACTCTCAGGTAGGAATCTCTGTGATGCAAACATTTCCCCCACGCTTTTGTCTAAAACGCATCTTTTCGACATGGGCAAAGATGGGTCCTCAAGCCTAACCCGTCATGACCCTACCCCCAGCCTCCAGCATAGTTAAAGCCTCCACCATTCACACATTTCCCCAAACTAGAAACCCAGGCTTCATGTTTCCTGCTCCCTTTCCCTGTGAAGCCCCTTCTAATCTGTTTCTGCAGGATCTCCTGATTTCTTCCATCTTTCCTGTTCCCAGTGCCACTGCCCTGTTCAGGCTCCTGGCTGCCCTCCGCAGCTGGGTCTCTGCGCCCTGCCTCCAGGCCACCTTGTCATCGCTGCCAGAGGGGCTGCTTCAGACATCGGCTTGGAAGAGCCCCCTGTACTGGTTGACTCTCCCATTGCCATGGTTGTTGGAGGGACTGAGCTGCTTGGGTTTATCGAGTGCCTTTATCTGCCTGGTTCTAATTTAGAGCAGAAGACCCAGGAGGCTTGTCTGTCCTCATCCCCCACAGCCCAGCCACACCACGCCCCTGGTCCTACTCAGAGGGGTGGAGAGCCTGAAATCACGCTGTGCTCTTTGTTCTAATTAGCAGCATTCCCTGTAGTGTTCCGATGACTGGAGGCATATTTAACTTCACTGATTCCCGACGCTGGTCCATTTCTACCTGAACCTGTTCGGCCTGGTGCCATCACAGGTTAGCTTAGGTTTGTGGGGTAGGAGGCACACTTAGTAGGAAAAGAGCAGTAAAGAAGGATGTTAAGGAATTTGTTGGGGCAAGGACTAGAGCTGGGTTTTGTTTTGTTTTGTTTTTCAGACCACTATAAAGGACACCTCATCCAATAATTAGATGGAACCGAGAACAGGTTTGGGGAGAAGTGGAAGTTGACGTCTCAATCTTCAGAGCAGAAAGTGGGAGAGTTGTTGGCCAAAAGGGGGCATACGTAGGTGTGAGAGTCAGAGTGTGGAGCCGGAAAGTCAGAAAGTACGGGGATAAGAGAACATTCAAGGGTATCAGAAGTGGAACGAGGCACCGGGGGATTGTCCAGGCTGGGGAGGCCACAGGATTTCGTCTACTGTCTGGGGCAGATGTAGACTAGCTGTCTTCAGTGTCTGAGAATAGCACTTCTCAGCTATGATCCAAGACCATCAAAGGCCACTAGTTAGGGCCAGAGGAGGGATACACGGTTGGCCCTGGCTGCGAACCTACTACCGATACCCTTGAACCATCAGTTTCCTGACAATCACTTCCCTGGACCCATCAGAGACCCACTATGGGTAAAATATCATTGCCCACTAAAATGGCCCTAGAATCGTCTCTTGGCAAGAAAGAATTTACATGACTTGATATACTGTGGTTAGCTCTTTGTGTAAATCCACGGAGTTGGATGAAAGGTCAAGTCGAAGTTATAATAATACTGTTGTTAACACTTTTTGTTATTCTCTACATAAGGAGAGACCAGAAACCAAATGTCATCTCCTGAAACATGGCCATACATCACACACATTTCTATATTTTGGATTAGTCTTCAAAGATGGGAAAAAAGGCACTGTTGGTTCTAATTACCACATTTAAGCATGAGAGTTGTTTTTCTTCCTTCCCACATTTTCACAACTCTGTTAATTAATGATAAATGACCCACTGGCACCAGAAAGAACAAGGGTTTCCTAGTTGGACAAGGTGGACTGCGCACAGTGTGGCTGGTGACCTGAACTCCATCCTTCCTTAAAGGTGGGGGTAAGGTACCTGGAGCCTTGGCCCACTGCACTGGTTTGGACCATTTATAAGGACACATCTGGCCATCTTCCCCGAGAAGCAATCCATGGGCCTGGTTTTTCTTGTGCAGTTGGGAAGCCTGTTCAGGGGCTTGGCAGGGAGTTATTTGGCAATAGGGCGGGGATCCTGCAACGGATAAGGGAAATGGCAGAACGCAAAGCCAGACACTCATGTTGTGGGAGAGGAGAGGCCATTCCTCTGGCTCATAATTACATCCCAGGATCCAGCATAGCACTTGGCACACAGTAGGTGTTTAGCAAATATTTGTTGACTGGATGGGTGGGAATGCTTTACCAGCCTTGTGAACCTAGGCATATTTAATCATGTAAGACACAGTCTCATCACACATAACGTAGGGGCACTATCGCTTGCCCTGCCTTCCTTATGGATTGTTATCAGAAAACGCTTTTTAACCGCACACCAATGTAAGTTATTATAATTTAGCCTCCCTCCATAAAAGCAGTACACCAGCTTTATGAAGGTCATAAAAATGCAGCAGATGTCAGAGGGGAAAAATTGTCCAAGAACAGGACAATAAAACCTTGATTGACCAGAATGCTCAGAGAATGAGGTGTTCTAGTTAACTGAATCACTGTTTAAGGGAGAGATAAATAGAAAAACCTTTTCAACCCACAATGAATCTACAATTCTTTTGCCCTAGGAAGGACAAAGTATTCCATTAATGATTAAGGATACTGCCGCATCTTTTGGTCGTTGCTCTGAACACCATTTCTTCTGCAGCTATAAAAGCCACTGACCACAGAACACAGCCAAGATGGGGTTCTGCCATCCCACGGGAAGGCTTGGGCATGACGCGGTAAAGTTATTAAAAACACAAAGTGTCGAGGAAGGTGGAACTGGACAGGGCAGAATATTTTCATTATAAAGTAGCTCTTATACACTAGTAGGACACCCTATACTCAGAGTCCAAAGAGTACCATTGCTGCTTTCTATTTTGGTTGGAAATATTTATTGGGTTCCTACCACATGGAAAGCATTGGACTTGGTTCCTGAACTTGTAGGGGTGACAGCTAGACGAGTGCATTGTGTTTAGTGATACGGTAGAGCTGACCACAGAATGCCAGGTGAGCTCAGAGGTAAGATGTTCTCAGTTGGGTTTCTGGCAGGAAAGAGGAGACAAACCTGTCAGGCAGGACCCATCTTTTAAGAGCTGAATGACACTCAGGTGGGTCAGGACAGTATGGCTCTGGGTGGGTGGCTGGATTCCTGGGGAAAGGCCTACCAAGTTCAGAGTCAGTTGCTCCGTGTTTGGAGAAAGGATCCAAGCCCCAAGAGGTAGCAGAGTTTTGGGCAGGGAAGCCAAGGCGCACACTGCATTCTCTCAGTTTGGCTGGGGGCATAGTGACCACATCTGGTGGGGTGTGTGGGTCCTGGGCACCCTCGATACCATGACCCCTCAGATCTGCTCATTCAATCATTCATTCTGCAATTCAAACCTTTGGACTTGTGTTATCTCCTCTGTGATTTGGAGGTAATAACATAATAAGCACACACGGTGTCTGGCATATACAGACACCCAACGGTAGCTGGATAGCCAACCATCTTCCATTTTTATTTTCAACTATTTACCTTCTTCTTTTCTTATAGCTCCCCTTCCTTCCGTACTCTAAGCAAGATGTTTTGTTGATTTATGGCCAGTCTCTTTCCTTTTACAGTATCACTATGGCACATTTTCTCTTTCTCATGTGTTCGAAACCAGAGGGGAACAAGAAGAAAGTGAGAGAGTAGTTTTTCATAGTATGTGGCTGGATACTTTGTGGACAGACCATACATAGGTATATGTATTCCAAATATATGTATGGAATAGAGTCGACACTGCCAACTTGAGAGTACAAAGGGACACTTCTTGTCCAACAGGCAATCCTAGTGGGCATTTCTTGTTACTTGGCTTCTAGTACCCCACCATTCCTGATCTTCCTACTGGCATTCCAATGTTCTGACTTTAGGGGAACGCCCTCTTGTGTGCAGGTGGACATGAGAGCAATTCCAAGACTATGCCTCACATTACGAAATCCAAAAGTCTAGATTCTTCCTCTTTACTGTTCATTGCCATGTTCAAGGGCCAAGCATGTGAGATCTATAGACCAAGCACATGATCTTAGAGCCAGGCACATGACCTAAGCACAACAACCAGAAATTATTTCTGGAACTTTGAATATTCAATAAATAATGCAGTAGGGAAGAAAATATTCAAAGGCAGTTTTATTGTGGAGCCTGCAGAGGCACCAGCCATTTGGCGATGCCAGACACAGGACTCGCACCACCTGGTCCTCAGTGCTACCCTGGTTCCTGCCATTGCCCAAACAAAGTCCTTCAGCAGCCCTTCGGTCTAAAGAGTTCTCCTGATCTCCTTTCAAAAAAGTCTCCTTTCTGCTTATATTAGTAAGAGCTGGACTGACACGTCATCACTGTGTAGAAATTACACTGGTGACAGGAAAAAGGCAGGTGAAGAGGTTCGTCTTTGCCCGTTTCAGATCTCTCTTAAAACAAGAATTCTTAAACCCTCCCCGACTGTACTGACTCAGTGATTCGGTTGAAGAAGGTAAAGAGGTTGATCCCGTTTCAGGATGTGAGTCAGTGGGAATGTTGGTTAGAGAGGCCACTGGAATCCACAGCCTCCTATATTTGACCTCTTTTCTGGAACTCTCCGCCTCTGATAAAGGTTTCAGGCAGTTGCTGTGAATCTTTTCGTTTGGCTTTATTGACCTTTTAATGATTTCATTTTCCTTTTGCTGAATAAATTCTACATAGAGCTTACTTAAGGAAATACTTAAAATAAGTGTAGAGTAGAAGATATTGAAGTTTACAAAATGACCACTGCTTGTGTGATACAAGCCAGTCCACAGATGGAGGTTATTACGAGCATGCATTTATGTCGTATGAATCAGTCGATTGCAGAGGAGAGAGTAGGAGGAAGAAGTCTCGGCAAGAGGAAAACACCAGTCAGCATTTGCTCTTTTAATGGTACTTGGCTGCCTCCAATTCCAAGCTCTGTCACCCTTGGATTATGTCGTTTCTGAGAATAAAATATAGTAATGTGTAACTGAGACGGCCATGGGATGGGTCCCCATCATGGTGTTTTTGAAGCATCTGTGGCTGAACAAGGTCTGATCAGAAGGAAAAAAAATAATGGTAATCAAGGTGAATGAGTGAATAATCCTTCAACATACATAAATTCAACAGAAAATTAGTGAGGCCCTACTCTCCGCCAGACACTGGGCCAAACCCAGTGGACATGGAAATGAATGATGACCAGCTCATGTCCTCAAAAAGCTTAGAATCTCCTGCAGCTAGCAAGTGTGGGTGATGTAAATTTATTCTACAATACATAAATCACCACACACTTGCAGGACTTGGGTTTGTGTGGAAGCAAGACTAGCTGTCCCTCTCCAGGCCTGGCTTGCCCTTCAACCCTAACCACAAGTGTTTGTCCACCACCCACTGATCCCATGGGTTAGCCAGTGATTGTGAATTAAAGAGACAAGAACACAGGAGGAAGACAAAGTGAGGAGATAATTAACAGCAGAGCAGAATAGAGCCAGCTCTGAAGCAGGGAGAAGGAAGAGCAAAACAAAAGGCCAAAGATTCCAGAAGTCTAACCTGTGGGCTGGTGCCATCTTAGTGATACTCCATACTCTGTGGCAGAATGAGAAGATTAAGCACAATGTAGTATTTTACTACATGTCAGTCTAAGCTTCCCAAAGGTTCTTTGTTGGAAAGGCTAACTTATTTTAGGATTATCTTCTTCCTTATTTAAAACATCCCCTCCTGTACTCCACTGACGACTCATGAGAATCCCCTAGAATGTTATCTTGGTCTACACAATTTGGGAGCTGGAAACCACCAATGGAGTGAGAAATTAGAGCACCTTTTACACTGCTGGAGGTACTTCTCCTCAAAAACACCGCGGCATTTTTCAGGGTGGGATTAAACAACCTGGGTTCTTTGAGCAGGTGACGAAGCGGAAAAGGTAGGTAGGGCGGAACCCAATGTTCCTGCACCATCTACAGGTATAATATGGGGATGCATTTGGCCCAGCAGAGGTTAGAATTTCAGGAGAAGTGGGTGTGAGGGTGAGGGGTCGGAGCAGTGTTTATGGGGGAATGGAGGAGTGGGAGAAGGGGACGGTGAACCAAGGAGCATCACTGGGAGTTTTAGGATGAATTCCTACCTTCCTCAGCCACATCGTTCACCAAGCAGCTAAAGAAAAGACTAGGAAATCCCTCCAACCCATGGGGTGAAGGGGAGAAAAGTTGCTTCAACTTTTTAAAAAGCAGGTAATATCAATTCTTTTTTTATTTTTATTTTTTTTAAATATTTTATTTATTTATATTTAGAGGGGAAGGGAAGGAGAGAGGGAGAGAAATATCAATGTATGGTTGCCTCTCATGAGTCTTCTGCTAGGAACTGGCCTGTAATCCAGGCATGTGCCCTGACTGGGAATCGAATCGTTTCCCTCGATCGTTTGGTTTGTAGGCCCGCATTCAATCCACTGAGCTATACCAGCCAGGGCTATAATAGCAATTCTTAATCTAAAGTAAGAAAGACTGCTGAACCTAGAAGCCTCACTGAGTCTCCCAAATGCTGACCTTTCCTTTTAAGACTTCCTGTTGCAGCCTGCAGCCAGGAGCTGTGTTTTCCTCTGGGCGTTGACCATGACCTCAAGGGAAACGCTGGTCTACCTGAGGGAGCAGATCACTGTGCTTCCCTCACCGCAGTGGAGAGGGCTCCTTTTGCCCCCTTCTTTCTTTGTACGTCCAACTCAACAGTAGGCAAGAAGTATCCTATTATTTTTCTCTGCAGGAATAAACTACTGTTTTGTTAATATTATAATCAGTGCTATGGCAAACACAGACAACTTCATGTAGAATTAAGGCCTCACAAAATACTTCATTCCTTCACCAAACCCCTCCAACACCAACAAATACTGGGCTGGCCAAAAAGTTTGTTTGTTTTTCGCATAAGATGGCTCTACTAGCACCTCGTTGTCTTTACCTTCATTGGAAACAACTTTGTTAGAGTCTGTTGTGACAGCTGTCATCTCAGCGTGCATTTAAAAAACATTTAGCAAAACTGGTGAATCTCACCCTGACTAGTGTGGCTCAGTGGATTGAACACAGGTCTGTGAACCTTTGGCCACTGGTTCAATTCCTGGTTAGGGTACACGTCTGGGTTGCAGGCCAGGTCCCTGGTTGGGCGGGGCAGGTATGTGAAAGGCAACTGAATAATGTTTCTCTCTCTTTCTCCCTCCCTTCCACGCTCTACAAATAAATAAAATCTTTTAAAAAATGAATTAATTTTTTTTAAACTGGTGATTTTAATACTGAAGATGGAAGAAAATAAGCAGCCTTTTTTGGCATTTTATGCTTTATAATTTTCAAGGAAGCTAAAAATGCAACTGAAATGCAAAAAAAGATTTGTGCAGTATGTGGGGAAGGCGCTGTGACTGATAGAATCTGTCAAATGTGATTTGTGAAGTTTCATGCTGGAGATCGCTCCACAGGCAGGCAGACCAGTAAAAGTTGATAGTGATCAAATCAAAACATTAGTTGAGAACAATCAACATTACACCACGTGGGAGACAGCTAACATACTCGAAATATCCAAATCAATAAAGTTATTGGTGAAAATGGAAAATGTGTCTTTTATTTTGTGGAAAAAACTGTATGAACTTTTTGGCCACCCCAAGGAAGTGACCCAGGCAAGAGAGCCTTGCTGGGGCCCCACTGCAGATCCTCCTGGAAGGAAGTACCGCTGTGGTCAGATTTGAAATTGGTGTGGTGAGCAGTTTCAGACATTGAAGCCCTAACCCCCAGAGTGACTGGGACCTATAAGAAATGGGACCTATAAAGAAAGCATTTTCAGTTACGTGAAGTCATAAGGGTGGGACCTGGACTGACAGGATTAATGTCCTTTAAAAGAGGAGAGACATCAGAGCTCACTCTCTGTCCCTGCCATGTGAGGACACAGTGAGAGGTGGCCATCTATAAGCCAATAGTCGGGGAGAGGGCTCTCGCCAGAAACCATATCAGCTGACCCCTTGCTCTTGGACTTCCAGACTCTAGAACCATGAGAAATAAACCTCTGTTGTTTAAGCCACCCAGTGTGCGGTGTTTTGTGGTGGCAGCCTGAACTGACTAATGTAACCAGGAGCAATCATCTGAACTGACCTTCATTTCTTAAGAATAAAACGTTTACCTAGAGGAGGTAACTGACGTCTCCCTGGGCATCACATTGTCATTGAGAAGGAGAAGGCTATTCACATTATTTGTATTTTCACCTGTTCACCAGGCACCGTGCTGATCATTTCATATGCAGTAGGTAGGAAGCCGTGGGTTAGGGGAGTCATGTGACTTACCCAAGGCCGTAGCGCCCGGTATGTGGAAGGCCCCCCGACGGGGAATGCCAGGTTTGCTGGGCTCAGAAGCCAGGCGGCACCTGGCTGTTTGCTCTGCCATCTGCCCATCTGAGCTGGTATCAGACGGAGTTCCTACCGTTCTCGTTTTATATTCCACTTCTGTTGTAGGGATTAAAACCATTCCATGAACTGGGGAAGGTTCGTTAGGAGATTCACCGAGACCTGCTGTTTATATGGTCCCAATATTGCGAGGATGAAGAAAGAACAAAAGGAGATATGTCCATGTGTAGCACTAACAAAGCCTGGAAGGACAGCAACAAATGACCATAGTGGGTTTTCTCTGAATAGTAGGATGGGCAGTGATTTTGTTTTGCTTTTGCACTTTCTTGGACACTTATTTGACACTCTCAGGTCTTACGATCAGACATTTCTGTGCTCCCCCACAGCACAGAGTCTCTGGACAGCTCTTGGTCTGAAAGCGTGGGCTCCGAGGTCAGGGCTCCAAGGTCAAGGCTCCAGAGAAGCCCAGAAAGAAGCACATGGCAGGCACTGACCCTGAACAATCCCATTGCAGAGGGTTGGGGGTGGGAGGAGATGCTGACACTGGGTCAGGTCCAAACCTAACTGGGAAAACATGAAAATGGTTACCATCTGGAGCCTTCTGGTGTCGGGAGGTGAGGCGGGGAGGTGGTCTGCGGCCAGGGCGCCTACGGCTGTGGCTCCAGCACAGGCTCAGCCTTCCCTGGTGCCCCTGCCTTTCTGCCACACCTCTCTGTGACCTTCGAATGACCCAGTGACTCACACGGGGTGGCCACTGTCAAAGTGACATTTCCAAATAATGGGGTCGTCCACAGAAGCTGGACCGTGTCTTTGTAGATCTGTCTTTATCAAATAGTAAAGAAAATGAAAAGCAAATTTCCTCGCTGTGTTCTAGAGAGTGTGTGGCTGAGATGGTGGTATTATCCGTGGTTATCTTGGCAGCCATCAGTTCTCGTTCCCCTCTTACATCTTCCAAAGTGCCATTTTTGGCAGAAGAGTACAGGAGAAATATTATATTTTGAGGAAAAGAAAACAGTAGGGTTTCCACCCCCAACTCTCTCCCTCAGTGTCATAATGAAAAGTTGTGAGCAGTAGAGAGCTAGGATTTCTTTAGAGGGAAATCCTGGTGAATGGAAGCTTCTTATAAGTGCTAGAATGTTCTGGAGGGAATCTTGCTCATGAGAAAGTAACAGGGCTATTGTGTTTTCTCCGGGGGACGCTGGAAGCAGGCAGTGGCCTGAACCAGCAGTTTTCAGGGAGGATTTGCAGTTTCACCGAAGCAAGGCTCTCTTCCTTGTGCAACTGTTTGTTGGTGTTGGAGGAGTGTTGCGAAGGAACAAAGTATTTCGTAAGGGCCCAGTTCTACATGAATTTGCCTACCTTTGCTATTAGCTTTTGTGACTCCTTAAAATCAGGGATCCTATTCTATCTTTTCCTCCATCAATCACTATCATCGAGCATCTGTTATGTGAACGGCTCTGTGCTATACATTGAGGATTTATATGTACAAATTTGTTCTACACATATTCACTATAGATACTATAAACCTATCTAATAGTAGGCTGAGTGGTAGCCACCCAGTGGAGAGACCCAGGTCCTAATACCTGCTAGGTGTGCAGTTTTAAATAATTTATTCTCCAAGCTCCCATTTCCTTACTATAAAGTGGAGATAATAGTTCTACCTACCTCCGAGGGCTAAATGAGATAACTTATATAAAGCACTTAACACACGGTCTCGTGCAAAGCAAGTGCCTGATAAATGTCAGCTCTTTTCCTGTCCTGGTTTCAGCTTCAATGAGCGCTCTTTAGGGGAGGCTTGCGTGACCTGAGAGTGAGTCTCTTCTGTGTGTTTTCACAAATGCTCTGTTCTTCCCCTATCAGAACATTTATTGCACTTTACTTCAACCATGTGTTCACTGCCCGCCCGCCCTAAGAGGCTGCTATGTTCCCTGAGATCAGGCACCTTTCTTCTGCCTTGTGCACTGAGAGATATACATGTATGTATTCCCAGGCCCTTTGACTCTGGAGCCTTGGCTCTTCACCATTGTGCCCCATTGGTCGTTAGTCTGTGGGATGACAAGGACTAGGACTGAGCCTGGCTTTCCAGGGAGAGGCACCAGGCAGGGGGCTTAGTATATCATGATGTGTCCACGAGCTACTTCTTACATGAAGGACTTCATCCAAGTGCATTCCTATTCTGATAAAGGAGAGCTTGCAGCCAATGGACCTTTCACAAGTGGTCTTAGTCTGGGCTCCTGCAGGAGCAGACCCTCAGACAAAGGCGCTATGGAGGTGATCCTGGGTGACAGTGGTGGGAGAGCGGGTGAGTGAGACAGGGAAGGGAAGGAAGCCCAAATTGGGTTTCATGGTCATGCAAGTTCCCACAGTGTCTCTATTTCAGGTGAAATATCACAGAGAAACATGCAACCATGTTGGAGGGGGCAGATTGGGTCTTGAGCTAGAAAAATAGATAAAGAGAGGAAGCCTGTGTGTGGATGTCATCTCAGACACTCCCAAATCCTGTGAGACAAATTTGGCACCAGACCATGAGAAAGCAATCCTTCTTTCTTTCTTTTTCAGGGGCTGAGGGTGTAGGTGACTGCAGGGATGGGGGCAGTGTGAAGTCCAGCATCTCCCTGTGTATCTCAGCTCCAGTGGGAGAAAACTCAGGGGGCTGTCTGTGTGCCTTTTGGTAGCATTCACCTTGGTCTTCGTAAAGCTGAATGTGAAAGCAGGTCCCGTGTGTGTGGAAACTGTTACCACACCCTCGTGATAGAGGACACACATGGGATGGGATTGGAGGGGGAGGGGAATGGACCTACTTGCTCTCTCACATGGGTGGCCAGGGTCTCTTTCTCAAGGAAATAGGGCCCTGCTGGAATGAATGGTTTGGGGAAGGGGGGAGGGAAATACTTTCTTTATCAATCCAAGAATCCTCAGCATCAATAGAAGCAGAGTCATTTCAGCCTCAGAGAAAATTCTAGAAGAACATCTCTGTAAACTTTCTAAGGATAAAATGAAATAAACTCCACATTTTTGGAAGTAGTAACAGCAATGAGCAGCTTCAGAGGCTGGTTCTCAAAGTGGAGCCAGAAACCCCTGGGAGGTGATGGAGGCGGAGGGTGCCAGAACGTCCAAGTGTTGCCTAGTGATGGTAGCAACTCGGAGACAAACCATCTTTGTAGGGGGTGGGGGGCATGGGCATGGTGAATGGGGCACAGGCAAAAGGTTCTGGGGAGCAGAGGATCATGGGAGTCCTCTAGAAGAACCGGGAGCAGAAAAACTGGAAGCGTGCTGCTCTGATCTGGCGAGCAAGGCGGGTGTCCAGCTCTGTCAGGTCTATGGAACCGTAGAGTTCTTGAAAATAGTTCTAAAGTGTATTCCTTGAAAATCTGAGGTACAGTAAGGCCAACAGATCCTGAGGTTATTGCCACTGGAAAGACAGTTTGTTGCAGTTGAGGGGTGATGGCCCTGAAAGGGGGGACACACAGAGGAGCACTAGGGGCAGATGGAAGTAGAAGACAGGGCAAGGGGACAGGACTGGGAAAGGGGGCCCCTATCATGGTTTCTGCAGGAGGGAGTGAGCCTGGCAGGGTGAGAGCCTCATAGAGAGGCTGGGGTAGGCTCTAGGTTGAGCTCGGCAAGACCCCAGATGTCAGAGCATCCAAAGTCAGAAAATAAAGGATGGGGTTAGCCCAGTAAGCCAGTGGGGAGGGGGTAAGCACCAGCTCTTCTTTTTCTCCTGCAGCCTTTCATAAAAGGTGAAAACACTGCACATTTTAAGTCACATCCCCGAACGGCCACAGAGGGCAACCCTAGTGCATCTACTCACGAAGGGAAGCGGTTCTGTGTGTCTCAGGCCTCATCTGCAAAGGAATTTGAAATCTTTCTCTCTGGAAGGCTTCATATGCATAAGTACAAAACCTTATTCATTGATAATAAACTTCAATGGAAACTTTTAATCATGTTTTTAAGGGCTGCTGTTTTGAAGCAACCCAGTAGAACCAAAGCCTTCATTATTTGCGAGATATTTTTATGTGAAGTCT
>PVKM010022485.1:0-21806 GCA_004027735.1 Carollia perspicillata
TGATGGGGGAGTTTTTAAACAACTAAAAGAAGAGAACAGTTTCATGACATAAATATAAGGGCAATTTTTTAATAAGACACCTGTTGTAAATTTTAGTATTTCATTGTTAACTTTAAAAACAAGACCATAATTAAACAAATAAAATATAAATGACATCTAAAATGTATCAGGACCGATTTTAATAATTTATGGACTTTTTAATTTTCTTATTTTGGAATGATAGAGTTTTTTAGAAGTGTAGTAAAGATAGTACAGAGAATTCACGTACGAGGCCTTTACATTTCCCTACCCCGTGATGATAACTTTCATAGTAGAGCATGGGGCTGTTGGTTAGTAAGTGGCCTCATATATGCAGGTCAAGGACAGATCAAAGAAAAAGGCAGGCTTCTCCAGGCTGGTAGATGGCAGATTTAATAAGCTAGGGAATTTAGGGCACTAGCCTTGAATATCAGCAAGACAAGTGGACCTCTGCACCTGCCCTCCCGCACCATATACATTTATACAGAGGCCTTACCTGGGTTCAGTCACATATTCAGTCCAGACAGTCTAAATAACACATTGCTACCTCAAGGCTATGTTATTAAAAATGAGTATGACTGTGGGGACAGTGGGCAGAATATACATTACAAGGACAGGGGAGAGGGTGAGAAAACTTTGATTGTCTTGGTCCATCTCAAATGTTAACTCAAGGTCATATCCTTTCCATGACCTTCTCAAACAGATACATTTATCAAAACTTTAAAAATTAACATTGTAATACTATTAATTTAGCTATGGATTCTAATCATATCTCATTACTTTCTCCACTGATTTTATTTTCTCTTCCAGCATTTAATCCAAGATAGGTACTGCATTTTATTTATTCATTTTATCTTCTTAGTCTCTTCCAATCTTTGATTATCAGAACTTGCTTTTCATGAGCTTGACACTTTTGAGGAATATGCACCAAATATTTTGCAGGATTCCACTCATTTTAGACTTGTCTAATATTTCTATTAGTTATACTGAGGTCATGGATTTGGGGGAAGAATATCACAGAAATGATATTCCTACCTCATCACACTATGGTAGGGTAAAGGCACTTACGCAACATTACTGAGTGATATTATTATTGTTTTATTTTCATACCTAAGGCACTAAAATTGAAACACTAATTTGAACCCACATTATAAAAAACAGTTGAGCTCATCTCTTAAAATGTAGTGAAATGAAAAGTAAACATATTGAAAATGTATTTAAAACTACTTTAAATTAACTTTTTCAGAAGAAAATAGTGTGAATAAATTAAAAACAAGAGAACATGGTCAAATGTAAATAAAAGTTGTTGGATGATGTCATTAAAATAGTTTTTATTCATGTATTCATTAATTATCTTTTTCTAGAATTTAATATTGAACATGAATAAACATAATTGAATCTTTTTCTAGAGTTTAATATTGAACATTAATATTGAACATTCTAAGATTGAAATTGCCTCTCTCTTGCAATACATTCTTGAACTGATTGTTTCTAAATGTATAATTGTAATTTGAGAATAATGATAAGGACTTAATATCAGCTACCCTTTTATCTGCTACTGAGGTTTTAAAAATCATCACCATATGCAATAGGCTGTATGGAGAAGGATTTAGATTTGTCAGGTAAATTGAAACCTTTTATTTTATTTATTTGGGCTTATTATTGTAGATATATAAGGTCCTAAAATACAGATTTTCTTCTTATGACTATCTGTTCAGGCACGATTTGTTCTAAATATGCTAATTTTTCCCAATAGACATTTATAAAAACTTTATAGTTTGATGATTAATCATCATAATTTAATACAGAAATGTCTACACATGTTCATATTTAAATAATATAATAATATCAAAATAATCATGATTTCACAATGCATTTTATCTGATATGAACTATTTTTTGTACCAACATGCATACATTGCCAAAATACAGGCTCCATGCATTCATACTCACCATGCAAATAGCACATTGGACTGAAGGTCTATATCCTTTTATTATGATGAGAAATTTGTACATTTTTCTCCCTTCAGTTTCAAGAGTGACAATTTATAGCAGGCAAGCAGCAGTCCACACTCAATTATGTTCTATTACCTTTTTACAAGGTATATTAACAACATATACGTGCTATAGGACTAAAACAATTTTTGCAACTACAACCAAGTAAAAATGTTGAGATCACAGAACAATCGACAACGTTACCCTAGACTCACTTAAATCTTTGTGATCTAAGAGTTATTTGTTGGAATTAAGCCAGCAAATTTGAACCATTATCTCAATAACAATTGATTTTTCACCATTTTTCTATTTCTGACATGATTAGTTACTCTAATATCATGAAAGAGCTTTTGTGCTGGACATGGACTTGTGCTGTCTACTTGTCCCTTCTAGGCAGAACTTGTTTCTCAGCTCCTGAGAATGCTGCCCGGCTGAGTGCTGCCAGCTGCCAGCCACACCCTTGGGCGGCTTCAGATGCAGAGAGCCAGTGCTCCAAATATCTCGCCCTTCCCAGGGTGGACTGATGGAGCAAGGGCACAAAGGGCCTTATATTTTGGCTCAGCACAAGATAACACTGATTGACATTTTAGATCCACAAGTTTTGGGGGTCAGCTGAGGTTATCATGGAATATGCTAGGCAGCTTGACTGTACCCCCTGCATAATCCTTCCTCACAGTGCACAAGTGTTGCTGCCTAATAAACCTCATGCACACCAGCCGTCTCTTGAGTCTGCCTTTTAGAGACCACCACCTGCAATGTTCTTCTTTCTTGAACTGAGTCATCCAGTTCTCATTTCTACCCCATTCATATTTCCTGTAGATTCTGCATCTGTTATGCACATATATTCTATAACATATTGTTTAGGAAACAAGAGTTAATTTTTTTTATTTAAGGAAATATTGGGATAAATTTTGAAAGCATATGCCAGATTACACTGCACATGGATTTCTTTTGATAGTTATGAACTATTGTTTCTTCATTCTACATATGCAAATGCATATATATGCATCTCATGTCAACTTGAAAAACTGTATGTGATAAGGGTTCAGTTTCAAATTGAATTATGCAACAACTTTGTGTCTCTGTGAAAGTTTTTGTTTGTTTTAAACAAAATACACTATAGAATCATCTTTATTTTGCCATTTAGTTTTTCCCCTATTATAAAATATGAGATGGGATAGACAAAGTGATTAATATAAAGCATATTTAAAATGGGCCTCTTAAGATTTTGCTGGCATGGCTCAGTGGTTGAGTGCCAGCCTGCGAATCAAAGGGTCATTGGTTCGACTCCTGGTCTAGGTCACATGCCTGGGCTGCTCGCCAGGTTCCCAAAAGTGGGTGCACTAGAGGCAACCACACACTGATGTTTCTCTCCCTCTCTTTCTCTCTCCCTTCCCCTCTCTAAAAAATAAAATAAGTAAAATATTTAAAAGTAAATAAATAAAAAATAAGATGGGCCCCTTAATTTTAGAAGTGTATACATAATTAAATATTGTAAAAAGTATGTTTTATAGTTTACTGTAGCTTATAATTAAAAGACTGTAAATACACAACAGTGGATTGCCATTTGTTACTCATGAAATTTAAAAGATACAAATGATAATGTTTTTTTTAGTGTTTAGGAAATGTCTCACTTTTTTATACTATGTCTGTGGGTAGAATTTGGCATATTGTCTGTAAAAAGCAATGCAGCAAATCTTTTTGAAGAGTGTTTACAGTCATGCACTTCCTAAAGGTACTTGCTTATACACGGATATAAATTAAGGTAGTTGATACCCAAGATTTGTTCTAAGTACTAGATATATTGAATACTTTGTAGCAATTAAAATAATCATAGGAATAATTTATGTTGAAGATAAACGTACTATTATAGACGATTATTATAAAATCAGTTATAAAAGTTGGATATTCTACATGGATATACAGGCACATATTTAGAATCGGTTGTGTTCCTTGCTTTTAGGTGTTTGAATTATGGATAATATTTATATACTTTTACATTTTTGTTTTCTATTTCTAAAGATATCTTAACAGACACATGTACAAAGCAACATGAAGTCATGAGACTATAACTTTATAAAAACTTCAATTAATTCTTACATTTATTACATTAATAAATCTCTGGAAGCGAAAGGCTGTTACAATTAAAAACAGAGAGATGAATTTGCTATGAAACCATTGTTTCATAGACCTCTCAATGGAACACATTTTTTTGGAAGGATACTTAAATATAGTTGTGCTTTTTTAAAACCTACTAAATAGCCAAAACAAATTAATTCACTAACCACTATTGACTGCCTTTTGTGTTGAAGGCAATTTGCTTCAGTCATCTACGTCTTTAGTTCTAATAACTACGAAGCACATAGGAATGAAAGCAGCAAAGAATGTAAGTAATTAGGATAATAGTATATTTGGTGCAGAAGACATTTATTCTAGTACCAGCTGTGCCGATAATTAGCATTTAATCCTTCAGAAGAGCCACCCACCTGGTCCTGGGCACATTTTGCACATTTTTCTCCTCGTATAATAATGAGGTTTTAGTGGAAAATCTCAAGATCTTCCTCAGTTGTGACAGTGGATCGTTCTAAAAGAGCAATTGGAACGGAGGGTGAGGCTGCAGATTCTTACCTAGTACAGTAGGTTTCTCTGCAGTTACACATGTACCCCATCATCATTTTTGCTGTTGTTTTAGTAACTGAAAGCCAAGTTTAGATTCGCCTCGTAATTTGAGCAAAGAAAAATATGAAGAAAAGGTCCATTTCTATGAATTAACAGGTATTTTTTTGTTTTGTTTGGGGGTTTATAATAGAAAAGTGAGAGGGATATCTGGGTTATCTATGACATTTATTTTTGTAAAAAGAACTTGAGGAGACATAAAGAACAATGACAAGAAATGTTAATGTATTGTCTATTTATGAGGCCTTTCTCGACTTGATGTAAACCTGATTGTGCCATAATCAATAAAGACATGTTTTGCAAAATATAGGTAACTATAAGAAAGTCATTCGAACAAAGAAAACATATCTTACTTTGAAATTTTGCTTGAAAATTTCAAACAGGTTAAATGTAAAAATAGCCAAATCTGCTGAATAAAAATAAAAAATATTTCTCAGAGGAAAATGATTTGACCAAAAGGTGTGAGTAAACAACCTTAATGCTCCTACTATGGAAATAAAACAAAAAAGTTTATAAGGCTGGAAAATATCCAAAATTATTAGTAAAATGCTAGAAGTTGTTAACAAAAATTATACTAATATATAAAATAACTTTCTGAAAGTGTAATTTTATTTACACTTTATAAATGAATAGAAATCCACCATTTTGGGTATAGTGGTCAAGAAAATTCTGAAACATATTTGCAACAGAGGTAACCCATTTTAAATTGAAGACAAAATAAGATAACATATTGATATGTGTCTTCTGTTGTGAAGCAATAGGAAATACACAGCCTATGTATGATAATTTTTGTCCCCTAAAGTGGTCTAAATCTAAAAGGGCCACTTTTACTTCTACTTTAGAGAAACTAGAGAGAAAATAGAGACAAAAAATGCCATACCTCCTGAAATAATCAGTCAAATTTTGCATATCAGACACTTTAGGAAAACTGAACTAATTTCTTTAAAAAGCTAATCAATGTAAAATAAAAAGGAGAATGGGGCAAACAGAAATGTTCTAAATTAAAATGCATACAGGAGATTAACAACTAAATAAAATGAGTGTGCATTATTTAGATTTAATTTCATTAAGTCAACTAATTCTATAATATAAATAGAGAAAATTGACTAGATGGTAGATGACATCAAGCATTTCTACTAACTGCTTGGCCTTATGAGATTACAAGACCAAAAGTCTTCAGAGGGCGACATTACTGTAGGTCTTTAGCTAGTTATGAATAAGAAAGCAAGAGAAATTAGACATTGAGATTGATAAAGTGGAGTGCATAAGCCCACTTGCTTAGCCAGGAAGCTATAGTATTTACAGACTCACTCACAAACTCCAGGGGCCTGCTAGGAAAAGATTTAATCATAGGAGCATAGGGAATGTCCCCAGGTACCAGATTTGGGGGTAAGATACTTGACCATTGTGGCCTGTCAAGTCCGTCTAGGCAGTGGACCCGTTAAAAGCCCACAGAAGCTTGGGAAGTGATTGATTATTTTGAAAAAGCTCCTGAGAAAGATCCCAGGTGAAAAAAGGAGTTCTGTGTTCTCACTCAATGACCTGCATTTCCCATTCATTCATGCATTCTCTCTCTCCCATTGGAACGTAAGTGGCCCTGGGGGTAGCCCAGCAGCTACCACCAGGACCTGCAGCACATAGCATGGGCTCCAAAGGACCCAGCTTTAATATTAAACAGAAACTCTGGACACTGGCCTTTGTTTTGGCCTTGCTGAACACAAGGTTGTACTTTTCCATGGCAGGATGGACAGAAATGGGATATTGGAAACCCAGTGGAAAATTTCCACCCAAATAAACCTTGCCACACCACAATCCCTTATGAGCAGGTCCCTGAAATGCCTTTCTCACAATCCCATGAAACAGCCTGATTTCCATTGGCAACATAAATATTATGCTTATGAAAAACTGTCTATTATTAGAGCCCATTGGGCCATTTGATAATAAGATGATACAATGCCCTGGAATTGGTTTACTGTATTGTACTTTAAAGTGGTGGGTGGGTGAATCATGTACAATAAAATGTGTATTATTATTGATGGGGGGTGATAGGAACATGGGGATATTTTTTATTTATCTACTTTTTATACATTCAGATACTTTTTACATAAACTCAAAATCAAGGCGCTCATATATAAATACTTACATTCTAACTACAAACCCCAAAGTAATTATACTAAAACAATAAAAGAAACCTGAACTCATAATTTGGAAGAGAACGAGGGAGAGACCAGCAGAAGAGAGTTATTGCAACAAAATCTGAAGGATGGAATGTGCATGTGCATGTGTATGCATGTGGATGCAGATATCTATGTTTATGCGTGAAGGAAACCCCAGCTTAATGTGCTGTTGTTGTTTTCTTTATTTTTAAGAGTTTTATTTATTTATTTATTTTTACAGAGATGGGAAGGGAGGGAGAAAAAGAGGGAGGGAAACATCACTGTGTAATTGCCTCTTGTGTACCCCGCACTGGGGTCCTGGCCTGTAACTCAGGCATTTGTCCCGATTGAGAATCAAACCAGCGACCACTCAGTTCACAGGTTGGCACTCAATCCACTGGGCCACACCAGCCATGGCTGTTGTTTTCATTACAGCTTTTATGTTATCTAAGAAGTACAATGTAATTTATTAGGTGTGACATGGTAAACAAGATCCTAGTTCAAATACGGAAAAAAAGTAGATATTATTTGCAATTATTTCCATGAAAAACAGAAGAAGTGTCTTTCAAAGAATCATTGTTTCATTGATCTACAGATTTGCAAGCTAGAAGTGGGGCGAGTGGCCCTGGAATTATAGTGGTGTTACTACAAATAGATATGTTTTTTTTTTTTTTCTTACAGTATTCAGCAGGCTTGAGAGAGCTGTGGGATTTTAGTGTTTGACCTGTTCAGTATTGGGTTTTAACAGAGGGATATAATGGAAATTTAATTTAAATCAGCAACATCATTTAGTATATTGGCAGAAAAGTGATAGAAAAGATAGTCCACAAAACGTAAGCTCTGTAGAGAATAAACTGAAGACAGAAAATGTATGGTGAAAAAATAAGGAAAAAAAATCTGCAAGGGTTACTGAACTGGAAGCTTACTAAAATCAAGTTGTACAGATATTGCACAAAACTGTAAAGCCTCTCTTGTTCTGTTTTAGAGGTTTGGATAATGACGAGTGGATTAAAATGTTGTGTTAAAGGTATCTTTAGTTATTTCTGGGATAGATGTTGTCCATTTTCCATGGTGCTGTATTAGTAATAACTTCCTACTGGTTTCTTTATATTTCCAAAACCTTCTAATTAAAAAAAAAACACTATTTTATAGATGCCTTAATTATGATCTCAATGTAGCAAATAGGAATGTATAGAGGAGTTAAAGAAAAACATATATGAATATCATCTACAAAATATCCCAAAGAGAACATGTTATTTATTAGTTATATTTAGGTCTTTTTGTACTGTTTTACAAAAATTTTATTTTTAATTTAATTAAGTTTATTTTTGTTTTTATTGAGTTTATTAAGTTTATATTTTATTGATTATGCTTTTATAATTATTACATTTTCCCCCTTGGTCCTCCTCTGTCTGGTACTCAATTCCTTCCAGCAATCTCCCCCACTTAGTTCACGTCCATGGGTCTTACATATGAGTTCTTGAACTTCTCCATTTCCCATACTATTATTAACCTCCCCCCATCTATTCTGTACCTACCATTTATGCTTCTTATTCCCTGTACCTTTTCCTCCATTCTCCCCCTACCCCGCTGACAACCCACCATGTGATCTCCATATCTATGACTCTGATCCTGTTCTAGCTGCTTGCCCAGTTTTTTATTATTTTACTTTATTTTTTAAAAAATTCTGTTGCTGATAGTTGTGAGTTTAGTATCACTTCACTGTTCATAATTTTGATCTTCTTTTCTTAGATATGCCACTTCAACATTTCATACAATAAGGGCTTGGTGATGATGAACTCCTTTAGTTTTACCGTATTTGGGAAGTACTTTGTCTGCCCTTCAATTCAAAATGAAAGCTTTGCTGGATAGAGTAATCTAGATTGTAGATCCTTGCTTTTCATCTACTTGAATACTTCTTGCCAGTCCCTTCTTGCCTGTAACGTTTCTTTTGATAAATCAGCTGCTAGTCTCATGGGAACTCCTTCGTATTTTTAAAACAATTGAGCAGAGTTAACAATGTTAAATACTAGATTAGTATCTTTCATTTTCAGAAAACCTTACATCATGAGATGTTTTTGAATCTTCAAAAATATGAAAGTGAATAGCTGCACAATCTTCTAAGGTGAACATTTTTGCCAACATTTTTATTATTTCCTTAGCTTGAAAAGGTAGTATTATTAGGGTAAATCAGATTCTGGTTTCTTTCCCAAAGACTTTCTGCTTTTCTATCTTATCCACAAATAAGTCTTTAAAAGAATCTCATTGTTTATCTTACCATTCTTTGCCTTTTAGTTGTTTGAGAGGTAGAATATTTGCAAGGATAAAGTTTTCAAATATAAAGTTATATGTAATGCTTAAAGTAATGGCTGTAAAGAGAAAAAGTTACTAAACTTACATATGAAATGAAGGCAGAGCTATTGGATTTTATTAAGATTCCTAAAGGCCTTATAACCCTGGTTTGCAAGGGTAGGGAGTCTTGTTTCATTTCCTAAGAAAAATCCTGAAAGGAATGTAGAGTATAGTAAATTATATGTTCAGTTGACAAAGTCAGGGTGATAGTTGTAAGAAATAGCCAGCATCCATTTCCATTCTTTAGTTGCCCAATCATTAATGACTTTGTCTCACTTCTCATTTGTCTAGTGCTGCCATACTTTCCATTTGTCTAAAACTGCAACATAATCACCTTCCAGGGAAGCATGGAACTAGGATGGGCCATATTCTATGTGACTGTTATGAGTTTTTGGTTTCTTCTTCACCTTGATATCTATAATTAAGACCTGGGTTAAAATGAAAACAGAGTCATTCAGATGGAAAAATATTTTTTAACCTTGAAATGGTTTAATAGCAGGTTTCAACTGGAAGGTCTTGCTTATGACAAAACAAACAAAAACCAACCAAACAAACAAAACCCCACAGTGGTAATTTGGGTTGTACTGACAGTTGTGGGTCCAGCTAAAACTCCTGGCTTTGTTTTAATTCTTGTTGTAAAATCCTCTTGTATGCACAACATGAAAAGCTCACCAGGCCCATGTTGATCTTTGAGGTCATGCTCACTCTCCGCACTCACTGATGCTAAAACTTGTCAATATTAGCATCCTTGAATTAAGAAAAAATGGATTTGGGGGAGAAAAGATCACTTACAATACGTTCTGTATCAAAACTATTTGTTACAGAAATTAAAACTTTCAAAAAAGATTTGTATTCTATCCCAGATGTCACATTCAAAATCAAAATACTAGAATTAAGAGGTGCTTAGATGACATCTGATTACCCACCCAAAACAATTCAAACTTTCCAAAAACAGCATTAATTAAATGCTTTCACCCAGAGATCGTCTTACCTACAGTTTCTGCCTGTTACATTGCTTCTTTGAGAAGCAAAGCTAAAATCATCTCTCCTTCATGATAGATGTTTTTACCCATTCCTGCCTTGTTGATCAAGTTCAACTTTCTAACTTAGACAGACTTCATAAAAAGTTTATTCTCAGACCAAAGACATTTGTACACAGAGTGGACTTAAACACCTCAATTGTATCTGAGGTGGTTTGGCATTGTACTCTGCCCAGCAGAGGATTTCCAAATATGTTTGCAAAGCACAGTGATAACATTCGGGGTGAATTAAGCAATTTAGTAATTCCCCCACATCCTCTCCAGCACTGGAAAAGGGGACCCTGGTGCACTGTTGGTGGGAATGAAGACTAGTGCAGCCCCTGTGGAAAACAGCATGGAGATACCTCAAAAAAATAAAAAAAGGAACTGTCTTATGATCCAGTGATGCTACTCTTGGGATTTTACCTTAAGAACCCTGAAACACCAACTCAAAAGAACCTGTGCACCCCAATGTTCACAGTAGTGCAATTAATAATAGCCAAATGCTGTAAACAGCCTAAGGGCCCATCAGTAAGTGAATGAATCAAAAAACTGGGCTACATCTGCCCTGGCTGGTGTGGCTCTGTGGATTGAGTCCTGATCTGTGAACCAAAGTGTCGCCAGGTCAATTCCCAGTTAGGGCACAGGCTTCAGTTGCAGGCCAGTACCTAGTAGTAGGCCCATGAGAGGCAACCAGACACTGATGTTCCTCTCCCTCTCTTGCTCCTTCCCTTCCCCTCTCTCTAAAAATAAATAAATACAATCTTTTAAAAAACCTGTGGTACGTTTGCTAGTGGAATACTACACAACAGAAAGAAAGGCAATCCTACTTTGCCTTGAGTTGGTATGTAGTTGGCAACTGTTACATGTAAGGCCAGTGAGAATGAAAGTAAATATTCAAAAAGCTGAGAAAAGATAGTGCAAGGCAATTGTAACATGTTTTATTGGTTTGCAATGTAAGACCATAGAATCAAGTATGTTAGAGGTCTCTATAGTAGTTTTATGATCATAATATTTCTATTGCCATATTTAAATCGTTACTACCAAACATGCCATGCTATGTTTTTCTAACTTTATTCTGATATAATTGACATATGGCATTGTGTACATTTAAGGTGTGCAATGTGATGATTTAGTGCAGTTACTTACTACAGAATGATTACCACATTAAGGATAGTTAACACCCTCATTACCTCTCAGAATTATAAATTTGTTAGAGTGTGTGGTGAGAACATTAAACATCAGCTCTCTTAGTAACTGTCAAGCATGTAATACAGTATGGTTAACTGCAGTCATCACAATGGATATTAGAGCCCCATACTTTACTCACCCCGTAACTGGAGATTGGCGCCCTTGACCAACCTTAATTTCTATTCTCTGTTTCTATATATAGATCCCACGTATAAGTGAACTCACACAGTTTGTGCCTTTCTCTATTTAACTTAGTTCCCAAGTGTATTACCCTCAAGTTTCATCTATGTTATTTAAAGGACAGTTTTCTTATTTGTAAGGCTGAATAATATATCATTGTGCATATATACCACATTTCTGCATTTCCTTTATCCATCCATTCACTCACAGACACTTAGGTCATTTCCATACCTCGGCTTTCACTGAATAATGCTGCAGTGAATTTAGGACTGTAGACTTCTCTTTGAGATAGTAATTTCACTTCTTTCAGATATATACCCATGGATTTAATGCTGTTTATGGATTGACTTTAACTAAAAACTTATGATCTAAATTATTTTCTTGGTAGAGTTTTCTTCCTTCAGTCATTTCTCATGTCTATGTTTATAATTCCAATAATAAATTAGCATTTTCTTTTTCATAGTAACCTAATGGTATGATAGGCTATATATGGTACAGCTCCTTGAACATTACTGATGAGAAGTAATTAACTGATGAAATGTTCATGTGTAGAATCCATGCAAGAGCCACAGAGGCTGACCTAGAAACGGCAGGATGGGAATCAGCCTTGTGCAATCCCAGCTAGCAGGAGGGACTCCCACAGTGCAAGAGAACCAGGTGAGGAAGGACACAGCCTCACTTTCTAAATGTCATGTTGGGCCCTCCCTGTAGTGTCACGCTTACAGCAATACTCTCTGCTGATTCCGGAAACATTCATCCACTTCAGTGCCAATGTTAAGAAGCCTAGCCCAGTTTGAAAAGTGTTAATTTCATACATTTAATCATTAAGTGGAATAATATTGTTTGCCTTGAGCAAGGAAATGTATGGTCAAAGTTTTGTTTTTTTATTCATTTTTGGGTAATACTGTAATGGGAAATGAGGACAAACATATCCGTTATTATAATGTTTTCCTAAGGAGTCTGGTTCACCTGAAACATTTTAAAAGTATCAGATTATTTTTATATAATCAAAGAGCAAGAGTAATTTTAAATAATTGTTCAGTTAACCACTAGTCTTTGGTGAATAATGTTTTAGGTAAAGTAACAAAGACTACCTGGTTATACTTTACTACCTTTGTACTTTCTATTAGGAGAAAAACATCTATTATGTGATAAAACATCTTTATCATATAGTAAATTTGAGGTATTTTATTTACATGGTTGTTTTCAGTCATGTGGATAATCTAACAGAATAAAACTATCCAAAGTGGGAAATCAGATCTTATATATATTACACATGAAAAGTGCATGAATGTTTAATAGTTTTCTGAGTGGATAAAATCTATTGTCATTTGTTTATGAAGCAAGAAGCCTATGAAAACACTACAGAAAGCCAGGCCACATGCAAATGATTGTATCATGTCCAATTCCATTATATCATCAGTATATTATGAAGAAAGAAATACACTTGGCAAAGAAGTAGCCCTTTTCTTTGATCCTTTGTCTACTTCAATGCAAATGAGACATCTCATTTACTCCTGACTTAACAAGCCTTTCTCTCCCTTTGTGAATAATGTCATGTGAGGCACGGTCTAAAGAGGACATCAGTATAACTTTACAGCTGTGCGAGTTCAGGGCAATAATCCATGCAGAAGCACAGAGTAAAAAAGCATGGTTTTAATAGCTTGAATGCTTCCTTTTACTTTTCAGGGGCATTCTGTTCCTTAAGTATGAAAAGAAAGGCACTGAGATATAAAATTGTGATACCGAAATGGGAACTGCTTTTATTCTGCTCCTTCTTTCTCCTCCTTATTGGCTTGTATGACTGAATAGAAATACACTTAAAAAAATCCTATTACTGATTATTTGACTTTTATGAATGGGTTAAAAAAGATAATTTCTGCCTGGTATAGAATTCAAAATGAGTTAATGCTTAGTACTCAAGGGGCAAGGCTTTTTATGTCTACTTTTTTAAAAGAAAAGTTAGATAAGTGACCATACAATTATCTCTTAAAAAATGGGTGCTCGTCTATAAGCCATTCATACAGAAAGAAGAACTTTTAGTGAGTTTCCAAGGTAATAAGTGCTTCTTCTTCTAACACTCTCCTTCGTCCACACATATAATACCAGACACAATATTGTCAAAGCAGCAATCCCTGGAAATCTTAGCTATTTGTATGTGATGGATGTTGTCAACCTTTAACAGCAGGAAATAGGATGTGTAGTGCAGTTAAACAATCCACACCACCCACAGCTGTCATTAGTTATTGTGCAAATCTCTTCACATAAGGTGTATTAAAAACTACTGCTATATTCAGCTACCTACCTACCAGTGGTCACTACCACCTTCTTTCTAAGATGACCCTCATCATGTTCAAAGTTAGAAATACCAGCTTTCTCAATCTGCCTTCCAGTAGGGATAGTCAGGTCATTGAGGTTTTCTTTTTTTCGTTGTATTTTTTCCATTACCATTCATCCTTCTTATACCCTCTTCTACCTCACCCCACCCTCCTCACCCCCACAATCACCACACTGTTGTCCATGCCCATGGTCCTTTTTCCTTTTTGCTTCATCCCTCTGCCTCATAACCACCCTCTACCCCCAGAGCTCTCTATCTATGAGTCTGTCTCTATTTTGCTTGTTAGTTCAGTTTGTTCATTAGATTCCACACATGAGTGAAATGATATAGTATTTGTCTTTCTCTGACTGGCTTAATTCCCTTATCATGATGTTCTCTAGGTCAACGCATGCTGTGTCACAAAGAGTAAGATTTTCTTCTTTTTTACAGCAGAGTAGTATTCCATTGTGGAAATGGCCCATAGTTGTTTCATCTTATTGTTTACTGATGGGCACTGGGGCTGGTTCCAAATCTTGGTGATTGCAAATTATGCTGCAATGAACAGAGGCGGTTACATTCTTTCAAATTAGTGTTTCAGGTTTTTTTGGGTAGTATTTAGTGAAAAAGCTGCAGTAAGTGTTCTTAGAAAAGTTTTATTTTTGTTTTTTAAATTATCTTGATAAAAGGCATAGATGCAACATGTGCCAACTTGGACCTCTTCTTCTGCTCATACTAGGCATGTTTTTTGAGGCTTTCTACTGCATTAGTCATGCTGTGCTTGTGCAGTGATGGATATGACATAAAATTTAACATACTAAGGATGATAAAACATACTACATTTGCTGAAAAATTATATATTAGTTTAATAGCCTGACTCTAGTTGAAACATGTGACTACTAATAGCCTTCATGTCCCTTTACTTTCTTTTGTTCTTTGGTCCACATCTGGCAAAATTGATAAGACATCCCATTGCTCCCCCATTAGGCACCAAAGGACAGTTCAGACCATGTAAGCCACAGCCCACATGTGCACAGGAAGTCTCACTCAGACCCAGTCTCCACCCACAAGAAAAGCTAATCCAGTCTTCCCTCATTCTCTCAAGCTGTTTTCAGGCCTGCTTGGGAGCCTGTTTTGCTGTCTCCAGAAAGCCTTATACAGCCTTTTTTTTTTACACCCTCTATTCTTTTGTATGTTTTCATCAGCCTCAATATCCAATCCAGCTTTGCGATGGGAAGTCCAAATCACTTTTGTGGGGTAACCTCAACTATTTAGTACTATAAGAAGGATATCTAGTTTTTTGAAGTGTTTCTATGCTAAGTGAAATAACCCAAGCAGTGAAAGACAAATACCATATGATCTCACCTATAAGTGGAACCTAATCAACAAAACAAATAAGCAAGCAAAATATAACCAGAGACATTGACATTAAGAACTGACAGTAACCAAAGGGGAGGGGGGAGGAGGTAATGGGGAAAAGTGGGAAGGGTTGTCAAGGAACATGAATAAAGGACCCTTAGACAAAGCCAGAGCAGGGTAGGATCGAGGGTGAGAGGTGGGGGTGGCTGGGGTGGGGTAGCATAGCAGGGGAGAATGGAGGCAATTGTACTTGGACAACAATAAGAAAAGGTTTTTTCTTAAAAAAGGATATCTAGGTGATGATCAACAGCACCAGGTGTCTTTTTGTCTTTGGTTTTAGCTTTCTAAGTTTCTCTGCTGCCTGCTAGCTAGCCTGTTAATAGCTGTGCTATTGTTTACTGGCTAACTTGAGCTATGAGCTGCTGCCTGGAGGGAATCTTCTTTTTCCTGCTTTGTGCTGCATTTGTTGAATTCCACTGAGCCTCTGGCATACATTTAACTGAGCTAAGTCAATTTCAATAACTGACGCCTAGGGACAGGGGCATGGGTTTGGGCCCTCTTTAAAGTGGCTTTAAGTCATGTCTCTGTCCCAGTGTATCTGTGTATCTCAGACTAAGTGATGTGACTTATTTTAGCAAAAGCCATGATAGATACAAGGCTCAGGGGCACAACTCTCACCCTTAGATCAGTAATGAGTCCTGAGTTCCAGCCAGGTATTGGCCCTAACATACAGCATGCACAGAAGAAGGCTTAATACCCTGTATATCATAAAGGCCCATCAGATGGTCACTGAACGTAGATAGTTCACTAGGATCTATAAAATACGTTTGCTGATTCTGATTATACCTCTTCAAAAAATAAATAATAGACCCTGATCCTTAGAGTTTCAGGAAAAATTGCTAATGGATTCTCTGTGTACATCCAAGAGATTAACTCCAACCCAACGTAAGACTAGGCCTGCTTTGGAGCTTTCTCTGTTCTCCCAGAAATCATCATTATGTAAGAAATTCAAATTTTTGTATTTTCTTGATGTGTTATCTTTAAGCTTGACATCAGAAACAAAGTTGGGGTAAAGGGGGTGCACTCTATTTATCTAGAGTGTCCGCAACAATTACACTGTGCTCTAATTCTCACAAAAATCTGGTAAGGTATGTACTCTTACTGTATCTACCACTGAGTGGAGGAAAATAAAGCAAAATGAGATTAACGGGTCCAGGGTCATATGGCACATTTGTGTTGCAGACAGGAAATGAACTAGAGAGGTCTGACACCAGGCTTACGTTCTCCTGCTCTAACTAAGCTGTTCCTCATGATTGTAAGCAAGCAGAAGCACAGAAAGCACGTCAGACCCTGATGGCAGTGGTCAGCCTCGCCCTAGCCCAAGGCGATCTGCCTCTAGGCTTGTTTTTGTTCTAAAAAAATGCCTATTTTTGGAGATACTTTATTTGGAGTTTATTTTACTTCTTCCTAAAGGAAATTCTAATTATGCAGTGTAGATTTTGTAAAATTCAGAGTTAAACCCATATGAGATTAGATGTGAGAAACAGAGGAACTTTATTTAGTTTATCCATGCCTCACTCTCCATGACCATAGAACAGAAAAGATAATATTTTCATCACAGAACTTTTATTATGATTGGATAAAATAGGGTGGGTTAACCATTTTGGTTCATTCATCTCACATTTCATGAGCTCAGTGAATGAAGGTTAAATTAATGTAATAGCCACTACAAAATTATCATACTTATAGAGTGAGAGACTTGACTTCTTACTCATAGATTAGCAATTGTGTATAATCCAAAGTATCTTGTCTTGTGAACTCACTGTAGGAAGTTTTAGAGGTGCCACAATCATTCTGATTTATTTTGAGTTATATAAAAAAATATATTTTGCTGAGATACTGAAGCAAGAACATGTTCATTCTGACATATTTGCATGCATGCATGCACCGTTCCAATAGCAACTATTCCTGCTTAATCCATGAGAAGATAACAGATTGTGTCATAGTGTTAGAACTTGAGAGTAGAAATACCTGGGGCAAAAAGTTGTGGTTTAAGGCAAATTATTTTTGGTAGAAAACAAGGCATAGACAGATGAATACATCCATATAACAGATGAATGGAGTGCTCTATCTTATTACGGTACCAAACACAGACCTAAAAATGTTAGCTAGGTTTGGACTTACTATCTGATTAAAGTTAAGGTGATCAATACCTCATCAATTTCCAATACCCATCAGTCTTGGGCACCACACCTACCATGGCACCATGGCAGCTTAAATTTTGCAGCCTCTGCTGCAGGTATAGACTTAAAGGGATTGCACTCCAGTATTCTAGTTGGCCTTGTGTATGATATAAACTTAGAACCGAAGAACATAATTTGCAAGTAGCCTAATAGGTCCATGTCAGTGTTCATTTTTAAATAACAGAAGTTTTCTTCAGTTTGTATAAACAAAAGAAACAAGAAAAAATGGGGCTAGGTAGTGAGTAGAGAGAATTATTAAGATTGTTGAATTATCTCATAGCTTACAAGGGGAAATTATGTCAAAGTAAGAGGTAAAAGAAGGGAATTCTTGTTGGGCATATTTTCATTAAAACGACTGTGCTCCCAGAGACCAGATCTACACTTATAGTTAACACCGATTCATTCTACTAAGATCAGTTTGCATCAGAAACCCCAACCTTTCATCCGTCAACAGGGAATGCCAGTCACGTGACCATTTTGTCTCAGAGTGGTTGCTGTCACTATAACCCTATGGATGGCAGATGGGTGAATAGTTTCAGGATGATGGGACCGAAAAGTGAAGTTTCTAGGGGATATTTTGATAGTAAATAAAATAATATGTATCTTACAAATGAGGTAATTTATGGACCTTTAATATATCACAGTTAATTTAAAATGAAAAAATTACCAAGGAGTACATCAAGAACTAATTTGTATTTTTTTCAAGTTTTTCTATAGTAAGGCTTCAGATATAACTAGCGTTTATAGAGCCTTTGCATAATAAATAAAAGTATCCAATTAACACTGAAGAATCTAAAACCCCAAAAGGGTAAACAATTTACCTAGATTTTCTAGATATGTTTTTCCCATAAAATTGCTTCATATTTTACCCTTTATATTTAGAATTTAAACAAAAGTTTACATTAACATTATAAGTAGATAAGTAGATAAGATTATAAATAGATAAGTTTGCCAATCAACATTTGTTTCTGAACATTGGAAAGCTATTTGTGATTTTCAGTAGGAAAAAAAAACAAATATAGAATATTATATATGTTCTATGGTACATTATTAATGTCCTATTTTATGTATGTTGTATTTTAATATAAGTTTTATAATACTGGATACTAAATAATTTTAAAACTAATAATAGTAACAGTAAGCACCATTCAAATGAAAATATTGTTCTATTAAAACCAATTCCCAATATATAAACAATACCTTATGTAACATATGGCAATATGGTAGTAACACTAATAATATACTGTTATTAATAATTCATCAGAAGCCAGATACTATTCTAAACTTCTTAATTTGTCACAATTTAATATTCAAAATAACTTCATTAAATACGTATTTTACCCCATTTTATGCATGAAAAGATCCATGCCCTAAAATGTAACTTTTTCACACATAGTATAATAAGTGTAAGGACTGAGATTCAATTTTATATTTTACTTTCACATCTTGATTTTTCTTTTATTTTGTATTGAAAAGGTCCACACTTTTGTCAGGTTATTTATAGCCCAAAGATATATTTGTATCTGAGACATTTTCAGGAGTACAAAATTAACATGGGTGTTTTTTTAACTTGGATCTAAGCATCAAATTAACCCTAAAATCAAAGAATCAAAGGTAAGGCTATCTGTTAAAGCCATTAAGCTAGAAGAGATGTAGTATTTTTATTACAGGATGATGTCAACACCTGATTTAAACAAAATATAACCAGCGACACTAAAATGGAGAACATGCTGACAGTGACCAGAGGGGAGAGGGGAGGGAATTTCAGGGGAAAAGGGGAAGGGTTTGCAGGAGCAAGTATAAAGAACACATGGACAAAAACTAGTGGGTGGGTTGGAAATGGGGGGGGGAGGGCTGCGGGGTGGGCTGGAATGGGAGTAAAAGACAGAAAACTGTACTTGAACAACAATTAAAATTCAAAAAATAAATAAATAAAATGGAACTACAAAAAAAAATCAGAACACATTTTCTATCTATCCCAACACTTAACCAAAAATAGGTACACTCTTGTAAAATTTAATTTTAGAGTAATGACACACACTGAGAAACTAAATACATTTGTAGCATTAAATAAAGATAAAAATTCATCCAGTGTCATTGCAAGCTTAAATAATAAAAATGTGAAGGGAAAAATCAACCACTCCTTTTCTCTTGCTTAATTTGATCCATCAATAAGGTGTAGTTAACAAAGGTAATATGATCTTAAGGTGCATAATAGAAGTTAATTGCCTAGATAATGGGATATAATATCTCCATTGGACTGTGTTGGTCGGGACACATATGGAATAAAAGAATCAATTCGTGTTATTTAAGACTTCACGTGCACTCATAATATGACAATTAACAACTTGGCTTGAGATAGTTTTTACATATCTTTCTTCTGCTATAGACTGTGAATTACATATATGCAAGCATCGTGATGTTCCTAATTTTATGTCATCAGTATCCAGCAGAAAGTGTAACTTAATAAAGTATTGCATTCATTAAGGCACACATCTCATCTCCTTGGACTCTTGCCATAATATTAAAACTTGTTTCTTTGCCAATCATTCATCTTTCTCAGTCCCATGTCCAAATAATTGCTCAAGCAGTAAAATATTCCTCCAAGGTCACTGTAATAGTGACATTGGATTGAACCTAGGTATACTAGCTCCCAAGTCTCATTTCCAAAGCTGATTCTCTCTAAAAAAAAAATTCTCCTCTCAAACATAAGCCCCCCAAAAAAACCCATGGAAAAATAAATAAACAGGTATTTGAAAAGAATATTAACTTTCCCGACTTAGGGGCAATGTCTACAAATTAAGATGTTATAGGGATCGCAATTTGAAAGACTTTGATAAGCAAAATACAGAAACAAAGAAGTAATCAGGACTATGAGCTGGCTGGATACACTGCTATGTATCCATGAAAAGAATGATATTTTTAGCTTGAAAAATCTTGTTTTAAAGTTATATATCTTTGACATCTTTAAAGAATTAAGGCCTGTCATAAGGTAAATAATTTTGTATTCTCCAAGAATACTCTGGTATAAAATAGGTACTTAATAACAGATTAATTGATTAATTAACCAATTATAAGTGGGTATGCTAACACGGAAATTAAATAAAAGATAATAAAACAAATACTTTAAAGTATCAGAGCATTTATTTTTTAATGTTTATTTTAATTGTTGTTCAAGTACAATTTTCTGTCTTTTACTCCCATCCCAGTCCACCCCCCAGTGCTCCCCACCTCCCTCCCATTTCCACTCACCTTAGTTTTTGTCCATGTGTCTTTTATACTTGTTCCTGTAGACCCTTCTTCTTTTCCCCTGAAATTTCCTCCCCTCTCCTCTCCCCTCTCCCCTCTGTACACTGTCAGCCTGTTTTCTATTTCAGTGTCTTTGGTTATATTTTGTTTGCTTGTTTGTTTTGTTGTTTAGGTTCCTGTTAAAGGTGAGATCATATGGTATTTGTCTTTTACCACCTGGCTTATTTCACTTAGCATAATGCTCTCCAGTATCAGATCATTTCAACAATTAAAGCTATGAAGAGAAACGCCTGGAATTGAGCCAGAGGTGTTGATCAACTACCAGTAGGGAAGGTTGGCTATTTCCTATCACCAAACTGTATTTCAAAATTCACTACAACTTAGAAAGATAGATTATATAAATGAGGAAAAATCATAAGAAATTAAACATTATTGTTAAAAGCAAATACACTATTATTCTGAAAAGTCTCCACTGAACAATAAGGTTGTTATCCACAATCACAGGAATCACACATAATGCAATTTGTCATAATGCTCCAAATTAAGCTGTCACCACCTTGTCACCAGTGAACATTTTATAAGATTACAATACCTTATCTTTAGTTAGCAAGTAATATAAGATCTTTACAGATATAAATTTACACAAAGGATGAACTCTATAGACTTTGTGCTGTGCTTTACTGAGATTAAATGATTGTTTTCATAAAACTTTTACAGAAGAAAAAAGGAAAACATTATCTCCCCCTGCTCCTCCTATCCCTCCTCCTCAGCTTTCTTAAACATTGTGTGTTACAGAGTCATTTGTTCTAGAAAGCAGATAACTAGTCATGAGTTTGTCTTCCTGCTTTTGCTCTGGCTAGATGGATAACTTCCAGGAAATAACTCATATCTCTTTGAATCTGCATTCTCTCATATATAAAATAGAGAAAATACCTATCCTGTGTATTTATTCAAAGGTTAAAAATAATAAATACAAAATACACAGCATAGTACTGAGCACCTGGTGCATAATAAAAACTGTGAAGTATATGTTTTATTATCATAATCCTGAAAAT
>PVKM010022486.1:0-21802 GCA_004027735.1 Carollia perspicillata
TGAGAATGCACATTGGTATAGTCACTGTGGAAAGCAGTCTGGAGATAACTCAAAAATTAAAAATGGAACTGCCTTATGACCCGGCGATACCACTTCTGGGAATTTATCCAAAGAAACCCGAAACACTAAGTCAACAGAACATAAGCACCCCTATGCTCACTGCAGCATTACTAAAAATTGCCAAGATATGGAAGCAGCCCAAATATCCATCAGTAGATGAGTGGGTAAAAACAACTAGGGGACATTTATACAATGGAATACTACTTGGCAGTAAAAAAAGAAGAAAATTTTATCCTTTGCAACAGCATGGATGGACCTGGAGAACATTATGTTAAGTGAAATAAGCCAGTCAGAGAAAGACAAACACTACATGGTCTCACTCAAATGTGGAATTTGGTGAACTGAATGTAACAGCAAAACAGAGACAGACTCACAGATAGAGAGCAGGCTGACAGCTCTGGTGGGATCAAGCAAAAAGGAAAAAGGACTACTGGACATAGACAACAGTGTAGTGATTGTAGGCAGGGAGAGGGGTATAAGACAGAAATGGTAATAGAAAAAATACAATAAAAATGACCAAAAAAAAAAAAGAAAGAAAGAAAAGAAAAGAAAAAGCAGTCTCTGAATTCAAGACCTTTGTCTAGTAGGCAACATAAACTATAATCGAAGGGAGCATGATGGAGGTGCTAGAAAATTAACAATCCTATAGGACACTAAGGTACAGAGGCCCCTAATTCAAGGCGACAAATAATTTCTGAGGAGCAATCACCATAATTCACTTCAGAGCACCACAGTTATTTACATAATTTACATAGTTTTTAATATACTCAAAACAGTGTTTTAGAATGTAGATCATTAAAAAAATGAGATCACCCGCCACACTAATTACCATTCTCCTAAACTTAAAAACTTTTTGGTAAGAATGAAGATGACTGCTCTCTCTTAACAAACCAAATCATAACCCTGAAAAGGTCACACTGTTTCTTCAAAAACATTTTTTTCAGCAGTATACAAACTTTCCTCACGGTAATTATATTAGGACTAATGTCAAAAGAGTAAAATTTTTCAGCTGGTAGAGACCTTTAAGAGCCTGTAATCCCATCCTTTCATTTTACGGATGAAAAGAAGCCACAAAATATACTAGAAAAAGCACTAAGTTGGGAGTCATGCAACTGGATTTTGGAAGCAACTCTCTTACAGTAAAAGCCTGGGTAAACCATATTGGTTTCCTCATCTATATAAAATGGAGAATCTTTTGATTCACTTGCTTCCAAGGCCCCCTTCAGTTCTATAATTCTCATTTTATTGAAACTGAAGCAGAGACAGCAACTTGCCCAAGGTCATACAGCTAGTTAATGGCAAAGAAGAGACTACACTTGGATTTCAACTACAATCAGTGATGCACTTTCTCATCTCTACCATACTGCTTCTTCTGATTTATAACACTATTCCTCTGAATTATTCTAAGATTTTTGAAAATTAATAATAAGCATAAGGACTTCATAAAACTAAATGACTTATTCCTATGGCTCTTCTATAGAAAATGAGCTTTAAATTGAAATGGAACAAGTACAAGTCTCCAGCTGTGTGTCACTTACTGCACTTATTAAGTTGACCTCAAGAAAGGTAGGGGAATTTATGCTCAACTTCTCACCTCCTAAAATCTAACCTGTCTTTTTTCTTTTTATTTTTTAAGATTTTATTGACTTATTTTTACAGAGAAGGGAAGGGAGGGAGGAAGAGGAGAGAAACATCAATGCCTTTCAATTTGCAGGCCAGCACTCAGTCCACTAAGCCACACCAGCAAGGGCTAAAATCTAACCTTTCAATCCAACTCACAAAAGAGATTATGTTATAAAAGTAAAATGTGAATTGTTATAGGTTATGATAAATATTACATGTATAACTCTGAATAATTAAAATTCATTTTATTGATGTCCTTAATATGCATTTTTTAATTCAAGAAAGATCCATTTAAATACGTTTTCTTCAAGTGTCCTCTTTTCAAGCTCTCTGGCTTTAAAGCCAGTAGCACAGACTAAGCATAGCACTTCTGCAATCACATAAACAATTACAAATAAAAGACTGCACAGACTGGTGGCAGTTTCTATCGAAACTGAAAATTAGCCCCCCAACAGTATCCTGAAGTTCTGTATCCAAACATATTATAGCCCTACTAAACTGTATCATAAGCGATAGCTGATTCCCTAAAATGTCTTCAAAGCTTATTATATTTCACAGGGAATTTAGCAAGATTTCAGGAAGACTTATAGTGTTGATTCCAGAAAATACAGAAAAAATCTCAGAGGCAAAGCACAATAAAAATGCAAAATAGTAATAAAGTCAACAATAGCTTCATACTACTCACTTAAGAGAATATTCAAAAACATTCAGGGATATATAAGTACAATTTAACTATATTTAGGGATTTTCAAAGAATCACAGAAAGCTTACATTTTTAAATTGGATGGGACCTTAAGTAACTTAACCCAATAGCACCCAAAATAAGAATCTACAGAATTTATCTTGCCTCCCCCTAAAATGTCCCTGTAGTCCGCTTTAAATTCTTTTAGCTAAATACTTCAACAGGCAGTTCTTTCTACTGTTGGATAATTCTAGCTGCTATACACAGTTCTTACATTCTTGTCAAAAAATTATACTGAATTCAATCTATGCCTTCCAAACTCCCATGTGCTAGTGCACCTTCAAAAATAACAGAATAAATTTATTCTCTCTTCTATTTGTGTTTGAAACCATTGAAAACAGCTATCATGTTTCCCATCCTTTAAGCAGTCTCTTCTTTACGCTAAATGTATGGTCCACAGATTTCTTGTTGGCCCTATAGACACTTCTGGAATACAATATATTGCCACATTACAAGACACTGTTTAAAAAAACTGCCCCTTGTCGAATTTTGGTATAATATTAAAAATATATACAATTTCTCAAAAAGCTATTACAATAGTGACTTTTTTCCAACTACATATCTATATGAAGCTGGAGTCTCTTCACATATCTCAGTCAGAACAATCACATCACAAAAGACTTTTGAAAGCAGAAGCAAAATCTAGCTATCTTCTACTAAGCCAGAAAATGAAGTGATCTGCAAAAACATTAAAAAATCCACTAGTTTCACTAAAGTTGTTTTAGAATATTTATTCTAAGTTAAAAAAATTTTTAACATGTAAACAGTTTATTATTTTAGCTAAGTTAATAAATATCTTTGAAATGATTTCATTTCTAACAGAGTAAATATAAACAGAAATAGCCCACATAAACAAAATCTCTTTAGAGTCCTCAATAATTTTTAAGAGAGTAAAGAGGTCCTGAGACCAAACAGGCTAAAGCAATCCCACTTCTCAGGGGCAGACTCCCAGACCTCTAACTATCCTGGGTTTCTCTCTTTTCTCTCTCTCCCCTCTAATATGTGCGTATGTCTCTGAAATGGTCTCCATCTTGATACCTGGGAATTCATATATGCAATTCCTTTTAGCATTAGTGAAATGTGAGACTACAGCTTCAGGATGAATATGTAGCCCTAGAGAGGATTAACACCGTTTTAACTTGCATACCAGCTGGTCAAAAAGAAATATACCTATCTATAGCATATCTATTCATGAGGTGGAATCCTTACACATTACACCCCTATCATCTTTCAGTGAGTGACTTCAAGAAATTAAAGGGCCACGTGATACACTTAAAAAAAAAAGATTTTATTTATTTATCTTTAGAGGGGAAGGGAAGGAGAGAGGGAGAGAAATATCAATGTATGGTTGTCTTTCATACGTCCCCTGCTGGGAACTGGCGTGCGGTGCAACCCTGGCATGTGCCCTGACTGGGAATCGAACCGCGATCCTTTGGTTCGAAGGCCCACACTCAATCCACTGAGCTACACCAGCCAGGTACACCTTTATTTTTAACATCTCTCTACAGGCATTACTCAGTCATCTGGAGTGAAATTAATTCTTCTATTTAAGGCATTTAAGGCATGCAGTCTGTGAATACGGAAACAGAAAGCAACAGTTTAATTATACTGCAATAACTAAACTACCAACTATGTAAACTTTCACTATTTACATACAAGTAGAGCATATTTTCATATCCAGTAGGATGAAACAAAACAAAAAATACAAGTCTTTTGTATAATCATTAATTTGACTCTTAGGAATAACCATTCAAAAGTACCCATGTAGTGATATGCAAAAACTCCCAACTGCTTGTCTAGCTAAGTTTTGAGGCCTCAACATAGCAAGACTGACATTTATTTGAAAATGTATTTTATTTCTTAACTTCCTTAATCACAGGATTATTAAAAGATAAAACACAACAGAGATCACAGGTGTAAAAGAACCAACGTGGAATCAGTAACTACATTCTGAGAATCTCTCAGAAAACTTCAAGATTGAAAAAGGAAAAGCTTTGGGATTTTGGAGCTTCCAAGAAAATAAAAATAGTCTACACTATATTATACAAATTCCTCATTTTTAATATACTCCTAGTTCTTGTAATATTTAAAAGTGTGTTTATTTGTAATTAAGTAAAACTACAATATGATAATAACAGGGTGAGAAAGGGAGGGGAAAAGCCGAAATATGGAGCATTAAAAACAATCAGCTTATACTCTTTTGTTTTCAAATATATCAAAACTTCAAAATAATTTATTTTTAAAGCTACTTAGGACACCTCTTTTAAAAAGTCCATTTTCAAAGTTTGCTTAAAAGTTCATCCACATATGGAAATAACCTTTATATGTGTAAATATTCATGTGTATATCTTTTAAGTTTAAAATTCACTATTATGTATTACGTTAACTTGACTCCACTTTTCAGTTTGTTCTCTCCTTGACACGAATATTCAAGTACCATTTATACTAACAATCCTTACTAGTAGTCACCAAAAGTCGAAAGCCCTCTCAGTTAACGTCAATGTATACAACATACTAAATGAATACCTGGAAAAGATGCTAAACACCTGTTAAAATAAAAACTGAGATCCCACTCAATTGAAAAGGTCCCCATCTTGATACCTGGCTCTTAGTACATGCAATTTCTGTCACTTTAGTGAAAGCTGAGACTATAGTTTCAAGGTCAATGTGGTATAACCCTAGAGAGGGTAACACAGTTTTAACTTGCATGTTGATTGGTCAAAAAGAAATACACCACTAGTTTAGGTTACATAAAAATCTACTGTAATCTAAACTGCTGAGGAAATTCTGGTCATTTGGAAATTCAAGCTAAATTATTCTGACCCCTCAAAAGCGTCAAACAACACGAAAAGTGCAGAACAGTATAGAAGGTTTTTTAAACTGAAGTTGACGTAACCTCAAAACTCACAATCTAGATTTTGCAGCCCCCAAATTACTAATACCGATAATAGGTGTCACAGTTGAACAATTCAACACCATGTCTGATTTAGTACAGCACCTAGCTTATAAAAATGGCTCAATAAGTATTTGAGGAATGAATGAATGCATGAAAAAAGGTATAGCCTTAAAAAAGGAGTCTTTCCCAAGACCACCATTTACTATCACTCATTACACTATGATTCATAAACACTATCATTCAGCGTGTTAATGAAAAGACAAAAGTAACCAACTGCTCTATTTACTAAACAGATTTTAAAACATCCACTTACAGATTTTTAATTGCAAAGAAAACCACCAAATAAACTGAATTTCAGTTAGTCGATAAACTTTTATCTTCTAATAATCAGAACTCAGTGTTAGCGGTGTGATGGAAAAGGGGAAAATGTCAGTCAACGTATTCAGCAAGGTTAGTGGATGCCATAAATCAAACCTTCCCATGAATTTTCTAGAGCATATTCGTGCCAATCTTTAAGCCTATTGTCACTTTCACACATGCTCCCAGGAACAAAATGACAAAGAATGCTATGCCGGAACCGGTGGATTCAGGGCACAAAACACTTAACAATTGTCAAGCTTCTTAGCAAAAATTGACAGGTATTTTCGAAGTAAATTAATGCCACCGATACCTAACATAAATCAAAGCTCCTGCTTTCTTTAGACGATTCACTAGAGCACTGGACTGCCAGGCGGTTTTTTAAAAAAGGTGGCTACGATCTCCTTGTGTGACACAACTGGGAATGAACAACCCATTTCCCAATTGCTGATGAATAACCCTCAACGTTTTCGAGACAAAAGAGCGTTAAACGCGATTCTAAGCACATCGATTCTTCCCCCATAAATGCATGTTCTCCCAAATTTCATTTTATGTGGCATACTTAAAGTTAAATTACAGCAAGTTGAAATTTCAGTCACAAGCATTCCAGTGCCTTACTAGCTACATCTGGTGGCAGCACAATTGCGTGCAAGAAACCAAAAACTTAGAAAACAATTGTAACCGATCTAGTGCGTGTTGCAGTAACCTTTACGCAGATATTTCCCACAAAACCCACGACCCTGTCAGAGAAGAACAGTAGCCTACTTGCAGTAACGAGATAACGTACAAAAACATACGTAAGAGGTGATGGCGAAGGTAAAAAAGTTGCAACCATCTGAAGGGGTGGTTTTAAAAGCCTGCCCACCAGACAATCTACCCTTCAAATTGCTCTAGGGAGCCAACCAAGGGATCAATGTCGGCTTTGATCATTTCAGCAGCTCTCCCCGAAGGGCAGAGACCCTGCAAACCAGGGACCTCCTCCAGGTCCAGAGCAGCAGAGCTCGTAAAGCGAGGACCGCCTCTATGGGAGGAGTGCGCGAGGGAAGGGGAGGGGGCTCGAGGATGAATGCTTCAACGGGAGGGAAAACCCACCAGAGACCGGAGGCCAGGAGGTTAAGAGTACTCAGTGTACTACCAAATGGAGCTGAAAGGGGCTCGCGTCCAGCGGTAGGCTTCCAACCCTAGGACTGGCTCCTAAGAACCCTGGACGAGTCTGTGCGCCCGCCGCGCCCCGTCCCCTCCAGCCAGCGCGCACCCCCTCGTCCGTCTCCTCTACCACCCGCGAACCACCACCCACAGCCACCGCACTACCTCCCCGGAGCCGGGCAGCCTCGCGTCCACCTCGCCACCATCCCCCACCCAGGGGTCCAGGAGAGGGGACTGGGGCGCGCGGGGGCCCTGGCGCGGGAGGGGAGGCCCTCGAACGGGCGCGGGTACGACGGCGCTTACCTTCCCTGGGCCTCCCGGATGGCGGCGTGTGATTCAGCAGGGACCTGGCCGCCGCCGCCGAGCCCGGGGTTGGAGACGTGGAGAGCTGGGACCAAGATGGCGGCCCCTCCAAACTTCCACTGCTACTTTGGACACTCATCAAGCTACTTTCTGGGAACCCGACTCCCCCCCTGCGACGGCAACGGCGGCAGCAGCACCGGCACCCGCCTCCGTCATGGCGGGGGCCGCACTGAGGGCGAGCTAGAGAGCGAGGGCAGGGAGGGGAGAGTCAAGGGGATGGGGGAAGGAAGCCGAGAAGGAGGGAGGTGGAGAGGGAAGAGGTGAGGGGAGGAGAGGGGACTGGGAGGAGGAAAAGGGGGAGAAGCGAGGGAGCAGGCGGGAGCGCCGGAGAAGAGGCGGAGGGAAGGAGCGCGGCGGCGGAGGCGTCGAGGGGGCGTCCGCCGGTGCCGGCGTCCGAGCGCGGGCGGAGCGCGGGCTGCGCCGGACGAGGAGACTTCCGCGGGCGGAACCTGCCGGCACCTCTGCAGTGCGTCGGCCCCCGGCGTTGCCCGGGTGGCGGCAGCGACGGGCGGTGGGTGGCGGCTGAGGCGGCGGGGTAACCTCTGCATCAGTTACAGTCGGCGGCGGCGTCACGCGCCGCCTGTGCAAACACTATCGCGAGGCTCCTGCGCCTCCGGTAGCAGCAGCGGCGGCCGCGGGAGCAGGCATGGGGGAGGGACCTGCCAGGGGTTGGGGGCGGGGGTGTGGGGAGGGAGTGAACGCGCGAGGGAGGAGATGCGGGCGCCCCTGGCGCACCCGCGGATCCTGGCGTGGCGCGGGAGCCCTGAGTCGGCGGACTCCCGTGCTTGGGGGCCACCTCCCCTCGCCGGCCGGAGGGAGGCGCGCCCCGCATGCGCCCCCGCCGCGCGGCTCTGGCTCCAGCTCCCGCTCCGCTGCCACCTGACTACCCCTCTGCCGCGGAAGCGCGCCTAGATTCCGACCCACACCCTGCTTGGGGAGAATTGCTACTCCTCGCTGGGCTGTCGTTTGTCAGGAGTTCGATGTGATCATTTCTCAAAATGGAACTGAAAAGTTGCGAGTTGCTTCTTCCTTACCCATCTGTACTGTGCAAAAAAAAGAAACACAAAAGAACAAAACTGTGCGTCTCCCCGTCTACAGAATGGGAGTGATTGCCGAATAAAAGCTAAGAAAATAAGTTGGAGGTGGAGTGCGGAAATAGAACTTTATGAATGTCTTCTGAAAGAGAATCTTTTACCAGTGTTGTGCACCATATGTGTGGAATATCACTTCTCTATTTCAAAGCAATAAGTGGAAAGTCTAAACAAATTTGATTATTGAATTCACGTATTTATGGAAACTATCCAGTGTTTATCTTGTAGGAGAGGGTATGGTTTCTAGAAAGTTCCAGTTTGTCTCCGGTGCCACTGCTGAGTCCAGACCACAAAACTCCAAAGCAAAATAACAGCATTTGTTTAAATTTATAGATACAGTGTAGCTTTCTACACATCCACATATATACAAGACACACCAGGGACTGGACATCTTGTACATAAAAGAGCAGTCTAATAGTTAAGGGAAAACGCGTTGTTATTGCTTTCTTTAAAAAAGCAAATTGCATAGAACACTAAAAAGATTATGATATAGAGCAACTGTACAGGCATGCGGAAATGGCAAGATTACCAGGGGGACAAAAGTGTCGTTTCTTTTTTATTTTTATGACTTTGCATTTCTTACAGTAATGTTCTGTTCAGATAAACTAACATGCTAGAATAGAACCTTGGTTGTCAGTTATCTGCAGAAGTAATTTTAGTTTTCTTATGCTTCAGCTTCTTCAGTGAGTTTCTAGTCATGTTCTGTTTTTCAAACTTAATAGGTAGATTTCACAAATGGAACAACTGTAGTGATATATAATTGACATACAATAACTACATATTTAAAATGTACAGTTTCGTAAGTTTTGACGTGACATACCGCTGAAACTATTTCTACAATGAAGATAATGAGTGCATCCCTCACCTTCCAAAGTTTCCTGTACCCTTTTGAGGTTCCTCTTTCACTCCACCCCCATCCCCAAGTAACTACAGATCTGCTTTCTGTAACTGATTAGTTTCCATTTCCCGGAATTTTAGATAAATGGAATCACACAATTTGTACTCTTGTCTGGCTTCTTTTACTCAGCATAATTATTTTGAGATTCATCTACATTGCTCTATATATCAATAATTCATTTCTTTTTATTGCTGAATATTCCACTGTGTGAATATACCACACTGCTTATCCATTCACCTGTTGATGGACCTTGCATGGTTTCCACTGTTTTGGCAATTACATGCTTTTCTTTTTCTTGACTACTCAGGACCTTACCATTAGTTTTGTTTTAACCAAAGTACATGTACCAGAAGGGGAAACCGTTTCTATAACAACATGTAGGTAACTGTATGTAAATATGCTCTTTCAATATTTTAAGAGTTAGCTTAGTCAGCTGATTATGGTGAAAATAGCACAGGACAGGAAGGAAGTCAAGAGATCTGGGTATTAGTCTCAGCAGGTAACAATTCTTGATTCAATTTCCTCATATACAAAGAAAGAAGTTAGAGTCACCAGGTGATCTCTAAAACTCTTGCAAATTTCAAGACTTAATGCAGAGCTCAGCTCCTCTCACCAGACACATGGTAGGTTATCTTCCAACTGTCCCCAGAGCTTCTGGTTACTTCTTATCAACGTGGGTTACATTGCATGTAGACTAACTCCTTTTATTTGAAATGGTAACTAGATGATCACAGCATATACTTAGTCCAATTACTTTGGTTATAACTTTGTTATGAATGCTGCTGAGGAAGAACAATTAAATGATTGATTGTTGCCCTCTTGTAGCTTAAGAGAAAGATATTCAACACTTACTTATAAAGAGGCTACTGCAGGGAACTAATTAAATAAACCGTGCGTGGCTTAGCTTGAAAATGGAATGTCATGCCATCATTTAAAATCATGTCTTCAAAAAGCACTGAAAAAGATAAAATTTTCACACTACAGTAAATGAAAAAGTGAGTACAATCCCAATTTGTAAGTCAACATAACAAATGACTGCATGGATGCACCCCAAAAAGTTAATAATGGCTAGCCTGTGGGTTGTGAGATTACATCATCATTCGTTCCTCCGTGCTTTTTCAAATTTTGTACAATGAGTCATGTATTTCTTAAGTAATTTTATGTTTAAAAGGGCCTGAAAATAAATTGTGCAAACACATAATTTTATAAAATGATTATGATTAATGAAAACTTTTCAGTGGTGAATAGAGGCTCCACCACACCATGCACATCAGTTAGCACATAAGCACTCAATAAATGTTTGCCAGATAAATGGGACACGTAGAGTGATACCTTGCACAATAGGGAAAGATACAGAAAAGTTAGGAGAGTCCTGGTTGGGATGGAAAGGAACACCTGCCACTCTGTGATGAAGGAGAAATCTCAAGGAAATGAAGAAAAGATGATTGGAAACAGGTTGTGGCAAGCTTTCCTGGAGAAATACTCCCAGGAAGAAAGAATGAAAACAGAGGAGTGAACTAAGCAAATGAAAGGAGAGTGAAGTAAACCTGCCTTGAAAGAATTGGGAAGAGACAGGAAAAGGTTCTTTCTGTGAACTGAGTGCTCCATGATGGCAGGGACTCAAGCCCCAGTACAGTGTGTGGCAGAGACCAAGGGCTCTGTCAATGTTTGTGGGACGAATGACTGATGAGGATCAATGAGCTGGGATAGAGATGTGGGCGCAGTGCAGAAGAGGTCTTCAAGGGTCTCCACATAGAAGCTCATATGCAAAAGGGGAGATAGGACCCCTCATCTGTGGATGAATCATCATAATTTATAACTACGTTTATGAGTCATTTATTTATGTATCATAGTAAAAATATTTATAAGGCACCCAATATTATAAATATAATAAATGCACTTTGTACCTCTTAACATTTGATCCCTTCTGAATTTGAAGATATGATATCTAAGCCTCTTCCCTCCAAACCAACCAGAAATTCCCTCAGAGACCAATGAAGTGTCCTTTCTAAGTACTCCCCCATACAGTGGAACACTGCAGCCAGTCCATACTGCCTGGGGAGCAGATAGTGAACATCTCTCCTGATTCAGCCTAATGATGTCACATCAGCAGCTTGAAATGGGCCCTAGTGAGAGAATTTATGACTTCAAAGTCAGCAAAAGCGACAAATCCAGGCTTCCTCACCAGCACGCCACTTTCCTGTAGCACATAGATTGTTCTCTATTTCCCCACCTTGGCTAAAACCTAAGGAAAGCAAGGACCTTGTCTGTCATGTGTACAGTTGTATTTCCAACATCTAGCACCCACCTGGGTACGGTCGGTGCCTATTACATGTTTGCTGAGTCAATCCATCACCCATGTAGCTAGTCAGCAAGCACTCCGTCCCCTTGAGCGAAACTGCTGGTAAACAACAGGGCTGGCCACTGTGGCAGAGGAAGAAAGGATCAAATACTCCATCACCCCCTCCCTTTTGCTCTTCATTGCCCAATGTTCGTGATTTGGTCAAGTTTATTGACCTTATTAGAGTTGCCAGATGAAATAAAAATCTTGCATGGACTAAAAAAATTACCTGTTGTTTATGTGAAATTCAGATGTAACTGAGCACCCTTTACTTTTATTTGCTAAACCTGGCAACCCCAGCCCTTTTGAACTAAGCAAAAAATAATTGATGAGGTATTACCTAGTAAAGTTGAAGATATTTTGACCTGGCAATTCCAATCTAAAGAATATCTTCTGGAGGAATTCTCATGTGTACCAGGAGAAAAGAACAAACATATCTAGAGCACTATGTTTATAGCAGCCCAAAACGAAACCACCCAAATGTCCATCAACAAGAGAGCAGAAAAAATAGAGTTATGTATATTCACACAACAGAATACTATGTAACAAAATGCTCACAATCCTAATGTTAATTTAAAAGAACAAATTAAAGAAGGGTGAAGTCAGTTTGACTCCATTTATAACATTCAAAACTAAATAATACATTGTTTGGGAATATATATGTTGCAAAACTAGAAAGAAAAAAGAACAAGGAATGAGAAGCTGAAGTCAGAGTGGCTAGCTATTTCCATCAGGGAAGAGGGGGGCTGTGTTTGTGGAAGACCAAGAAGGGCTTCAAAAGCAGCAACGAACACACTAAGTTGGGTGGGAGTAGGTTTATCTTATTCTTTTTCTTTAAACTATATGAATATTTTAGATCTACCCTTGTATGTGTGTAATATTACATTACCAATGTCTAGGAAATTAGGAGTTCTGGGCCTTTTTGTTGGAGTAAACTAAGATGCGCCCCCTGTCGCCTCTGTCTACATTCACCCCCAGATTTGATTTCCTTCTTTGTCCAAGTGTATACCCACCAACAGGTGCTCTCAAGAGGCCTACCCTACCATCATAACTTGTCACCTCAATAGTATTTTGATAGACACTTAGACAAGCAGCTTCATTTCATTGGAGTACGAAGAATTCTCTCACTGAGTTTGTTCTACCTGCCCTGCCCCATTACAGAGCTACTGCTTGAACATTTAGGTTTCCAAGTCCCTGTAGGCGTAGTTTCAGAGTTTTGTGTATAATAGGCTAGGTAACACTTCATCTGCTCTCTTGCAAAGGAAATGGTTTCCTTCAAGTTTATCAACTCATTTGGGGATGGGAGGAGAGCCTTGGTCTATACATAACAAAAACTGGAATTACTGGATTCTCAAACTGATTCATTTTGCCTGAGGTTAAAAAATTATAATTAACTGTAGAACATTATTACCTCCCCTAAAGGTCACCAGGAGTTGTTCTCCAAGGACATGCATATTATGAAATGTTTACAAAAAACAAAGTGCAACAATCAAACAGTGCTCATATAGCAGATTTAAAATCAACAATGTATCACTTAACAACGCAGTGTACTTAGAAAGGTGTCTAAGAAAATGTACAAAACCAATTGCAATCTAGTGTTCCCCTTCACTCATCCTAAACTTTACTGATCAAATCAAACCAAAATCAAAAATTCATATCAGAGGGGAGAACAAAGATTCCCAAAACCTTAGGCTGGACTTTATTTTTGTAATAGGAGTTATTTGTAGGCAAAGAAATTGAAGTTTCTTTTCATAAAAATTAATATCTAACATCTTTGATTTTTTACAATATCTTTCCAACTGCATAGTTTAAAGACTTACAAAATTACTTAATGCTTCCCCAGCAAGTATAACCTAAAGCTAAAGTGTCTTAATTGGATACATGGCAAAAATAAGTAGAGATATGTACATAATTTAGAAACTTTGAAGCAAGACAAAAAATGTCAGATATTGATAAGGATTTCTTTCCCTTTTCCTCCCCAAAAGAAGTCAAAATGCCACCATGAAGCCAGAGGGGAGTTTCTGAGATGCAAATAATAATCTGTTTCTCTATCCGGGTGCTGGTTAGAAGTGTGTGTTCAGTTTGTGAAAGTGCATCAAACCATACACTTAAGCAATAAAAAGTTAGAAAACAAATTTTAGAAAAAATAAACTGGTATTTGTGATTCTAAGTATTTATACACACACATTTTATGTAAAATAAATTTGTTATTTTTATGAGAAAATGAAGTATATTTTTTAAAAAAGGAAAATGTTAATGTAAGGGGAAATTGATGGTGGTTTCTTATGGGAAGCAGTGATGAAAACAATGTCTTAAGACATACAATGAAATTTCTAAAACTGCCACCATGAGAAAGTCAAGTAAATATTTATTTACTTAACTATTGTCCATTTTGAGCACTTAGTAAAGAAAGTTGTTTAGGAATGGTTTATAACTGGTATATCCATTGGTTTTGAAAAACAGTTATAGACTGATACAACATTTGTCTCAGGAAATATTTGTTAAGCACCTACCTTGGACAAAGCAATTTGATTTGCCAGGTGCTGTGGGTTTGCAGAGGTGAGTTAAACACTGAGTTTAGAGATGATGAACAAAGAAGAGTCAGGCAGTTGCCTACCATCCAAAGTAGAAAATGATCCATGCTAGAAGTGGAGTTTAGATAAATGGGAGAGTGAAGAGGCAAGAGAGATCGAATCTGAGGCTTCCTAAATGAGGAATAATTTTAGTTGGGCCTTGAAGTACATCAAAAAGTGATCCACATTATTTTTCTTTTCAAGATTCAAAACTTATCCATTGAAGTCTGGATCTATTCCACACATCAATGTAAGACTCCTATTTTTTTTTTTTTTACATCTTCAGTTTCATGTAGTATTGAGCTCCTGGTTCAATCTTTGCTTTTTGTCTTTATTTTTTCTTTTTGTTTAGAAACCTCAACACACTTTCTAATCCCTCCCTAAATAGCATCTTTTAATTCACTGCAGGCTTCTCCTTTGTTCTATGGGTTGGGATGGGTTGGAAGAAGGCAAGGACACTAGTAACAGAAAAAAATGTCCTCAGCGTGACTGAGTCACCTACTACTAACCATGAAGAAAAGAAACCTTCTAATTAAGTCGAAGCATTAATTTGATTGGTAATCAGCAAAAAAGTGTATCAGGAATGTTCTCCCATGGATTTGACACAGTTTAATGAATCACAAAATTATGAATCACTGAATGAGAAAAAAGAGCTTGTGATTTGGAAGATAGGAGTTGGAAAGAGTTGGTGAAGATGTCTAAAACACACGTGAGGTATAGATGCAAGTTAAATAAACGCTAATAATGCAAGATGAATTGATGCTAAATTTAAAATGCTAATAAAACTATAGAAACAATAGAGTTGTACTGAGATTTTATTTATAACAATGTGATTTCTTTTTGAAAGCACTTTAGCAATATGGATCAAGAGTCCTTTAAGAAAGTTATTCCTTTTGACCCACTAATTTCATTTTGCTAAGCTATCCTAAGGACATAATTCTAAATTAGAACAAAGTGTGCTTTTCTCTTTTTGCACAAATATAATTGTCTTCAACGTTGTTTATGATAAAAAGTTGAAAATAACCTGACTGTAAATAATAAGGATATGATAATAATTTACAGCTCATCTAGTTCATAGAATATAAGGTCATTAAATGATTGTGAAGATTTTATAGTAACCAAAAACAACTGGTTTGTTAATAAGAGCATATCAGCAATTAAAGCAGTACATAAAAATGATATATACAATATAGTTTCGATCATACAAAATGTGTATAATAAAAAGATTAAAATGAAAGATACTAAAATGTTAACAGTGGATGTCTTGGTGTGGTAATATGATGTCAGATTTTTGTTTCTGGCTTTTGTACTTCTTGGTATTATTCAAATGTTCTGTAAAACTAATAATTTGTGAGAAAAAGACCTGTATTTTTTCAAATGATTGGGTTTATTATCTCAGATTAGATTAATGAAGACCACCAAAAGGAAGGAATTACAGGGGATAGGAAAAGAAAAAACATTTGCTGCCTCCTTTTTCATAGTTTCCAAAGGTTATTGTTTGACTTTTCATTGGTAAAATTAAACAAATGTAGATTTTAAAGGTATTGTGGAACACTCTCAGAAACCCACTAGCAGAATTAGAGGAATGTCTACCTTCAAAAATCACAGTAGAAAGTAAGAGCAAACAAAAACAAGTCTGCAGAGCAAATGACAAAACTGAAAGGAATGGCATGCACACGTGAAAACAAAGACAAAAAAACATGGCAGTCGCGAGACTAAGCTTCGTAAGGTTTAGTTATTAAATTTAGATTCCCTATTAATAGAAAGTGTCTCTCAGATTATGTTAAAAATTATGTTATGTTAAATTCAATACTTTACTGCTTATTATAAATACATCTAAATGAAATAACACAGAAAACTAGAAAGAAAAGAATGGGGAAAATGTACTAAGTAAACTGGCAATAAATTAGAGATAGCATATGAAATTAAAATAGAGTAATACAGGGCAAGCAATTTTTTTAAGACTTAGTTATTTATTTTTAGAGAGAGGGGAAGAGAAGGAGAAAGAGAGGGAGAGAAACATCAATGTGTGGTTGTTTCTCACATGCCTCCAACTGGGGACCTGGCCTGCAACCCAGGCATGTGCCCTGACTGGGAATCAAACCGGCGACCCTTCAGTTTGCAGGCCACACTCAATCCACTAAGCCACACCAGGCAGGGCATGGCAAGCAATCTTAAATATGAAAAAATAAAGCTCTCAAAGGGAATCAGGAAATATCTTCATGACCTATGGGTTGATAAAGGTTTCTCAAATAAGACACAAAACATACTAACCATAAGAAACAAATTTGGCAGATTGAACTGTATTAAGATTAAGAACTTCTGATCACCAAAATACTTGATTTAAGATTGTGAAACAAAGAGACTGGTATTTGCAATACATACATCTCGCAAAATACTTATATTCAGAATATGTAAAACAATAGCAATAAAAATCTCCTACAAATCAGTAATGAAATGACGAACAATACAATAGAAAAGTGGACAAAAAATTCGAACAGTTACGTTACAAATGAAAATATCCAAATGGACAAAGCAAAACAAACATCTAAAAAAACCAAAAGGTTGCAGCTTCAATTTCCGGTCAGAGCACATACCTGAGTTGTGGGTTCGGTTTCTGCTCTGAGCGCGCACGGGAAGCAACTGATCGATGTTTCTCGCTCACATGGATGTTGCTCTCCTTCTCTCTCTCCCTTCCTATTTCTCTAAAAGGAAGGAAGAAATGTCCTCGGTGAGGATAAAAAAAAATTTAACATGAAAATATGTTAAACATCTTTAGTTAACAAGGAAATGTAAACTGAATCCAAATGAGATACCACTCATCAGGCAGGCTAAAATGAAAAAGACAAAATGTCAGCAAGCATGTGGAGCATCTGGGAGCTCCCATTCACTGGCAGCAGTGACGGGTGTTTCCCTCCCTCGGTGTACGGGGCACTTTTGGAAAACTGAGGACAGTCACTACCCAAACTGAATTTATATGGTATTATATTATATTACATATGTATACTTATGTATATATATGAAATCTCTTAGGATTTATCAGTTTCATTACTAGGTAAATTCCCAACCAAAATGCATATATACTTATCAAAGGACAACACAAGAATGCACATAAAGCAGCTCTGTTCATAATAGCTCCAGACCAGAACTACCCCCAAAGCCCACCAGCACAAATACACTGTGGAACATTCACACAATGGAATAATACACAGAAATTAGAATTAACAGCCCTGATCACTGTGGTTCAGGGGGTTGGGTACCAACCCAGGAACTGAAAGGTTACAGGTTTGATCCCCAGTCAGGGCACATGCCTGGGTTGAGGTTCCAGGTCCCTGGCTGGGCGTGTACGAGAGGCAGCTAATCAATGTTTCTCTCACACATCAGTGTTTCTCTCCTCGCCCACTCTCTCTAAAAATAAAAATAACTTTTTAAAAAAATCTGAAAGATAAAAAAGAAATGAGAGTTAACAAATTGCAAATACACACAGCAACATGGATGAATTTGTACACATGTTGAACAAAAGAAGAGATACAAAAGATAACATACTATGTAATTCCTTTTACATAAAGTTCAAAGAAAAAGGCAAAACCATTCTATGGTGTTACAAGTCAAAACAGGTTACCCTTGGGAGTACATGAGGGAGGCTTCTGAGATATTGGTAACGTTTTTCCCAGTCTCTTCCACTCATATGACTCCAAGAAATCTCACGTGAAATGATGACTCTTAAATCTGTGTCTCCAGCCCACACATCTCCCCTGAACTCCAGGATATTCAAACCTGGATGTTCCATAGGGCCCTCAGTTTCTACTCTTCTATTTGTTAAATTGGGTAGAAAGATGGCCAGGGATAAGAACAGGAATAGGAATTCAATTATCCAGACAAGGGATCTGAGAGTCATTCTTATTTTTCCCTCTTCATTCTCCATACCCTCATCATTTACCATTCCCTAAATCCATGCTGCCTCCTAAAGAGCCCTTTGAATTTATCCCCATCCATCTATTCATCCATCCATCTATCTGTCCATCCTTCTGGCATTGCCTTTATCATTTTCCATCTAGGTTATTGCCAAAGCTCATTAACTAGTCTTCCTGCTTTCAGTTTCAGCCCTCTTCAGTTTGGCTGCTGAGGTTACATTTATAATACCAAATCTGAGAGAGATTTTCCACTTTAAAGTTCATCTGTGGCTACTCATAAGTGACTGGAACATTTCCAAATTTTCTAGCAGAGCTTATGTGATTCTCTTTTAATCTTTTTTATCTTATCACCTGCCTGTCTTTCCAGTTTTATGCCTGGTTACTCCCTCCTGGGAATCCCACGCTGCAGTCACACCAAAGTTATTACAGTGGTCAGACAGGTTATACACTCTGTTTCCCTACCCATGCTTTCTTCCAGCTCAGAATTCCCTCCTTTCCTCTGGTGCATCATCCTAGACTCAGTTCAAGCCTTTCCTTGACTGAGCAAACCTTCAGGGATCACGTTTTTACGTGATTGTGGGCATGAGGTACATCCAATTTTCCATTTTGTTTTTATCACTAACATTTAAAACATGAGTAATTTTCTAGTTTGCTAAGGAGCTTTTCATACTTATCATTTAACATGCAATATTATGTTCTCTCTCTTCTCTGACCCCATAGTATACTGCATATAACCTTTATTACATCACTTATCACTTGTTCTTTAATATTTTTTAAGTGCTCAGCTCCTTATTAGGCCCTCAATTAGTACTTGAGGGCAGAGATTTTTGTTGTATTTATTTCTATACCTCTAGCACAGAGTCTGTTACAGAGTAGGAATTCACTAAAGAAAAGTGAATGAATGACTAAATTATGATGGCTATGTTAGCTCAATAGAATATGGATAATATATTTTTTTCCTTTTCTCAATTGTCTAAACTTTCTGTGGCTACTTATTTATTTAGATTCACCATCTTCATTTTTTTCTAAAAAGCAGGGGATTTAGAATACAATTTTCAGTAATATATTACCAGTATCTTTACATTTTAAATTATTTTTGATTTATTGAACATCTTACAACTCCCAATTTTGTTTAATATGTATGTTTACAATGAAGAAGACAGGAAGAGCATTTGTTATTTCTTGTTCTGTTTGTAAAACACTTCCTCGTGCCCGATTAACAGTTAGTTCTCAGTCCTTGTCTCACTGGCTCTTCTAACAGTCTGATGGCTCCCTCTTCCTTGAACCTCTGTCTTTACTTGACCTCTCAGACACTCCCCTGGTTTCCCTCCTGCCTTTATGGCTTCTTTTGATGAGTCCTGTTTGCTGGACCCCCCGGCTCCTCTTCTGGTCCACTAAATATTGCAGCCTACCAAGGCTCAGTTCTTGATTCCCTTCTCCTCTCTTCCTACAGTCAGCCACCCAGTCCCATTCCATCCTGGTTCTTAAGCTTGGCTACACATTAGAATCACCTGAGAAGCTTTTTTAAATGAAGTACTAAAATGAGGCCCCTTTGGGTCAGAGTGTCTTGGTTCAGAGCCAGGGTTTCGTAGGTTTTAAAGTACCCTAAGTGATTCTAATGTGGGGCCAGTGTTGAGGATCATGTGTGGGTTTAAATACCATCTCTATGCAGAGTACCACAATACGTTTAGTTAACGTGCATCACTTCATATATTTACCAAAAAAAAAGAGAAGAAGAAAGAAAAGTGTTTTCCTTGTGATGAGAACTTTTACGATCTACTCTCTTAGCAACTTTCACATATACCGTACAGCAGTGTTCACTGCAGGATATTGTACATTAATCCCCAGTACTTATTTACTTTATAACTTGAAGTACATACTGTTTGACCTCCTCAATCCAATTTCCCCACTCGCTATATACCACCAATAATCAGTGTATTTTATTTTATTTTTTAAAGTATATTTTATTGATTATGCTATTATAGTTGTACCATCTTCCCCCTCCCCTCTACTCCCCTCCTCCTTACACCCCACCCCAGCATTCCCCCCTCCCCTTAGTTCATGTCCATGGGTCATATACATAAGTTCTCTGGCTTCTCCATTTCCTGTATCATTCTTAACTTCCCCTTGTCTATTTTGTACCTACCATTTATGCTTCTTATTCCCTGTACCTTTTCCCCCATTCTCTCTTCTACCCCTCCCCACTGATAACCCTCTATGTGATCTCCATTTCTGTGAATCTGTTCCTATTCTAGTTGTTTGCTTAGTTTGTTTTCGTTTTTGTGTATGTTCATTTTTGATAGTTGTAAGTTTGTTGTCATTTTACTGGTCATAGTTTTTGATCTTCTTCTTTTTCTTAGATAAATTCCATTAACATTTCATATGATAAGGGCTTGGTGACCAAGTACTTCTTTGACTAGACCTTATCTGGGAAGCACTTTATCTGCCCTTCCATTCTAAATGATAGCTTTGCTGGATAGAGCAATCTTGGATGTAGGTCCTTGCCTTTCATGACTTTGCTTTTTAAGCCCCTTCTTGCCTGCAAGGTTTCTTTTGAGAAATCAGCTGACAGTTTTATGGGAACTCCTTTGTAAGTAATTCTCTCCTTTTCTCTTGCTGCTTTTAAGATTCTCTCCTTATCTTTAACCTTGGGTAATGTAATTAGGATGTGCCTTGGTGTGTGCTTCCTTGGATCCAACTTCTTTGGGACTCTCTGAGCTTCCTGTAGTTCCTGGAAGTCTATTTCCTTTGCCAGATTGGGGAAGCCCTCCTTCATTATGTTTTCAAATAAGTTTTCAATTTCTTGGTCTTCTTCTTCTCCTTCTGGTACCCCTATAATTCAGAGGTTGGAACATTTAAAGTTGTCCCACAGGTTCCTAAGCCTCACCTCATTCTTTTGAATTCTTGTTTCTTCATTCTGTTCTGGTTGAATGTTTATTTCTTCCTTTTGCTCCAAATCATTGATATGAGTCCCAGTTTCCTTCCCTTCACTATTGGTTTCCTGTTTATTTTCTTTTATTTCAGTTTGGATAGCCTTTACTTTTCCCCTATTTTGTGACTGTACTCAGCCATTTCTGTGAGCATCCTGATTATCAGTGTTCTGAAATCTGCATCTGATAGGTTGGCACTTAGTTGTTTTTCTGGAGTTTTGATCTATGTATTCTTTCATTTGGTCCTTTTGTCTTGGCATACCTGTTACATAATAAGGGGCGGAGCCTTAGGTATTCACCAGGGCAGGGCAACCCAGTGGCACTGTATGTGAAGGAGGGGTCCAAGTGGGAACAATGCTACTTGCTTGGCTCTAGGCTGGCTTTCCATCATTTACCCTGCTACCCACAGCAAATTGGGCCCTTCTGGTGCTGATTCCCAGGTGGGTGGGTTTGTGTATATTCTAGGCCCTGTGGATCTCTCCCACAGACCCTCCTGTGAGGCTGGGAGTTTCTCCCACCACTGCAACCCCCTGCAGATTTTTACAGCCAGAGGTTTTGAGGTTTTCTTTGCCTGCGCTGGAACCCTGGGTTGTGCAGTCTGCCTCACTCCCCAGTTGTTCTTCCTGGTTTATCAGCACGCAAATGTGGGACCACCAGCTGCCACCTATTGGCATGTCCTTACCCTGGCTGCCCATTTCTGCCCCTCCTACCAATCTGGATGAATGATTCTTCTTTAACTCCTTGGTTGTCAGACTTCCATACAGTTCAATTTTCTGGCATTTCTGGGTTGTTTTTTTTTTGCTTTTAAATTTGTTATTGTCCTTCTTTTGGTTGTGTGAGGAACCAAAGTATATCTACCTACATTTCC
>PVKM010022487.1:0-21764 GCA_004027735.1 Carollia perspicillata
CACAGACCACTATGGAGGATATCCTAGCTGGGAAAGCATTGACATGTTTCAGGTCTCCACATGGTTTTGTTTGTTGCAGATCAGTGAGCTTTTGGGAGAGCTAGGTCTGTACAAGGAAAAGGTCCACAATGCATTCGCCTCCTGCTCAGGTCTGTCATCCCTATCACCTGCATGATCTTGTATGTCTGTTCTAGTGTGCTAACCTCTTCCAGCATGATTCACAGCAGCTTTCTGCAAAGTGCAATGGAGCAGATTCACATTTTTCCACTGTTCTCTCTAGTAGAATCTGTTATAAACTTGTCCCATTGGCCAACACTTCCTTGTACTGGAACCAATCGTCCTGGTCTCCTTAACATCACATGTATCTAGTGGACAACATCATGTCACAGGCGAAAAGTAAAATGCAGATGTTTTCACCAGCTGCAGTAAAGTCTGATTTTATACTTTTGTGATAAATGTATACATGAGGTTTTATTATTCTATCCCATTCATTATATAATCCCCTGTGACAGGTTTATTCATTTACTAATGAAATATTAAACTGAGAAATCATAGTATCTATGAATGGAAAGGAGGAGGTGAGAGATGAATTCCCCAGGATTTTTTCTTATAATATTTGATCTTAGATTTAATGAAGTTTGATTTTTACCTGTTGACTGGGACATCAAAATGAAAGAGTGAAGCATAACTTATCTAATTCTAACACTTTAGAATCTGTCAGTGTGTCAAAATTTCAAGCTACTGACACATATATGTTTTATTTCTGAGGAGTTTATTGAACTTATTCCATTATATCTTATTGACAAACTTTTGCAAATGTCCCCTTCCTCCCTTAGATTGTCTTTTCTGATTTTTACAGATTTCTACCAGTCCAAATGTCAATTTAGGGAGCATCATACATATTGATGTATGTTTCTCCTAAGTTCTATAAATTTGTAGGTAACTTGGAAACAGTGTTTACACATTCTCTGCATGTTTATCCACTGCAGCATTCAGCAGAGGGCTTTGAAATAGCCAGTGTTCTGAATTAGCCCAAGTAGAACTGTGTTGTCTTTGTCAAATCAGGAAAATCTTATGCATTGTAGTACTGAAAAAAGTTATTTTCTCTATAAAAAAGCTATGATCCACAGTTAATATGTAAGAGTATATTACCTAAATAATAAAAACAAATGTGGAACCAAATTGAAACTATTTTGCATAGAGAAATGACATGCAAATCAATAGGAAGTTACTATTATTATTTCAATAAGTTGGAAAGACAGTCTGTGGGAACATGAGGGCATATAAACTTCACTTTGAATAAGTGAAACACAATGAAAAGTTTCAAGATCAGAGATTATTGTTGATACAGTTGTGTAAGGAACAAGAATGTCGATATCTGCTTTTATTTGATATTAACTCTCATGGTTCTATGTTTCAGTAACTTGTTCACTCAACCAGAATGTAACCGGCTCCAAGGTCACAAAGTAGGTTACCGGTTTGTGAGAATTAATAATTTTTAGCACACTGGGTTAATCAGTGATTAAGTTCTTTCTATTCATTATTCCTCTCTGCAGTTCAGTCTTTGACTCTATTATGAGCAAATGTGTAGACTTATTCATGACACATGAGTAAGTATCATGTAAGTGAAGTAAGTGAAAACATTGAAACATGCCTATGTATGAGCCTAAGTTCTATTTACCACCTCAATTGAGTTTGATTTTAGTACATATAAAATAGAGATGAATATACTTACTTCTAGACTGATACAAGTATTGAATAAGTTGAAGGACAGTCAACTTCTGCCATACTGAGCTAGTTATTGCTCACAATTTATTTTTTCCTTTCCTTAGCCCAGTTAAAGATAAATCCCATAGCTAGGACAAGTGTTCTACTTCAAGAGTCAAAGCAATTACTCAGTATCAGTGAGAAGTGCACATCACTAACCACTGATAAAAATAAAATTCTTATGCTACCTTTGAAGAGCAGCAAGAAAGAGTGTCAAACAGTATGCCAAGTTATGGCGTAAAACCTGTCTCACTCCCTGGCTTCTCCACAGGACATTTGTGTCTGAAGGGAGTAAAGTCATTTCTTTGTCATGAACCACTATTTCATTCTGCCTGTGTTTGCACTTAATTTATTTAAATTGGTTTAAAAATTTTAGATGTTGCTCACCATAATAACTGCAAAGGTTCAAGCATGACTTTCATGTTTTGATTTGTTACCCAGCCTAGAGAAAGCTGTAGTCTATTTTAGAGAATTTTATAAAATTGAGTTTTGAAAATTGAGGATCCTTACCCTGCATGGCAAGTTATACAAGTCCTGGGGTCAACCATGATCAGGGGACATCTGCTGATTAAACAGAGCAATAAGGATTAGTAATAATTTTGGCTCCAAATTTTTTTAATATATTAATATTGAAGAAAGGAGGAAGATGCTATAAAACAAAAACTTTGCATTTAAAATAATGTATTTGGTGCAAGGAATAACATAGAATTAGTAACAATCATTTAAACTCTACATTTGTGAAGAGCACATAACATTTTCTAAAATGTGACTATAAATAACTTTATATAGATGCACTCCTCTCAACATGAAAATTTGATATAACAAAAAATGTGTCTGGAAATAATTAAAAATTGTCTATGGTATGTTTCTAGTTACATGCCTATGGTATATAAATCTAGTTAACATACATTGTACTCACTATGACATAATTTCAGTTTGTAGAGAGTTGTTATGATATTATACTATGCCAACTTTAAATTATTTTTTTTTAATTCCAAAACAAATTGTCTATTTTTCCCATTGTTGCCTGTGTTTTTGCTGTCATGTTTAAGAGAACATTGTCCACACCAAAGTTAAGAAAATTTTTCTCCAAGTTATCTTTAGGAATAAAACTGTTAGAGCTAATAGTGGATTCGGTAAAGTTGCAGGATACAAAATCAACATACAAAAATCAGTTCTAGTTCTACACACCAACAATAAATTATCTGAAAAAATTTATTTTTAAATTTCAATTTTCAGTACTTTAAAAAGGAATAAAATACTTATAATTAAACTTAACGAAGGAGATAAAAGGCTTGTGCACCTAACAGTATAAAACACTGATGAAAGAAATTGAAAAGCCCATAGTAAAACCTAGACATAAATGCTCAACTGATCTTTGGCAAGTTGCCAAGAATCCACAAGCGAGAAAAAAGTCTTAAACGTGGTTTCGGGGAAAAATCAGACTCATATTTTACAGAATATTAAAAAATGAATTACAAAGGGATTAAACGCTTAAGTACACCCAGAAACTATGACATTATTAGAAGAAATTATGGAAAAGATTTCACGACATTGGTCTTGGCAATGATTTCTTGGATATGACACCAAAAGCATAGACAACAAAAGCAAAAATAGATAAGAGGGACTCCATCAAACTAAAAACTTCCATACAGCAAAGGAGGTAACAAAATGAAAATGCAAACAGAAGCACAGGAACAAATATTTGCAAACTATATATGGGTTTCCCCAGTCTTCTGAAAGTATAACATTCCTATGAAACCTTTTAGACATTAAAACAGTATAAAACCAAGAGTATCCCCTGCTTTCCAAAGGTCTGTTTAGGCCACTTTGCTTTTGTTTTTTTTGTTTTTTGTTTTTTTTTTTTTTGACGTCCTTTTCAATTGCTAGCAGCACCTTCAGAAATACATACTTTCTTTTTTTTATTTTTATTTTAATTGTTATTGAAGTACACTTTGCTTTTTTAAAAGACCTACCTTAGTGCCTGTTTCACTACCGAAGAGTCATTACCTTACCACCTTCCGTAAGTTACCTACCTTTGATAGGTCTTTTGTAAAAGCCAAGTGACCTGAAGTAAACTTTTGGAAGGTATGGGGATTCCTGTATCTGTTAAGTGGTTAACATCCAAAATATAGAGTGAACTTCTCCAACTCAAGAGCAATAAATCTAACTGACTGATATTTATTTGAAGAAGACATACCATAGCCACCAGGTATTTGAAAAGATGGTCAGCATTCATTAGGAAAATACAGTAAAATCTTTAATGAAATACTATTACACACTTATTAGGTTGGCTATCATAAAAATAGAGTGTTTAAAAGGCATGATTGTCCTAGATAAAGGTGAAGAGGGAGGAAGAAATGAGTCCTAGGATGGTGTGGAGACATCCTGGCTACATGAAGAGTGACCAGGGTCTGACTGGGTCTTCTCTTCTCCAGTCAGTGCCTGATTCAGGACCAGCCTTGGTAGATAAAATCCACACTTGTGCATGTCTTTTATATTTTAAATAGAGGGAACCTCTCACAGTGAATAAAAAGATAATTTTAAATCTAATTCTTGAACTCCACTGACATGGACTTGTCCCTTGGGTGACAATCTGTCTCCTGCAAAGTCCTTACAAATATTTCTGAGTCTCCAAAGCTAACATAGAATACTTGTCACCCTAATCAAAGCTGAATTACTGCCCCATCCTGCATAGTTTAATCTGCTGAGAACCATGATCCCAGTTGATATTCATCACTGTTCCTGCAAGTGCAAAAAATTATTGATGTAACAGTTATATTTATGAAGGGCTATATGGCAGGAAGTATTTTTAAAAAGGGATTTTCTTTTCATAAATTCAGAGTGAGAACAAAAAGTCCTCTTATTTATCTTCTTTTTCTTTAATCTTTTGTCCCTTATAGCATTTTACAAATTTACTTTTAACAGGTATTTCACCCCTTTAAGAGTATTTACATCTGCACCCTGGTGACAAAACTTAGGGCTCTCTGTACACAGGTTTTTTCATATAATCAAACTCTAAATTTCTGTTTATGCTGTCAGTTGGGAAACTCATTATGAAGTTTTCTAGGCCTTAAAGAAAAGGATTGCTGAAATGAAATTATATAATTGATGTAAGACATTGCCCAAACTACATGTGAACAAGAGTCATAAGTATAGGAAAAAATCTAAGCCTTTGCTAAAACATTGCAAACACTCTCTATATTAAAACTTTGTATAAAGGACACACATACAAAACCAAGGGGGGGTAGGAACAAGGGTGGGAAGTGGGGACGGCTGGGGTTGTGGGGGAAAGATGGGGGAAAGTGGAGACAACTGTACTTGAACAACAATAAAATGTGGGAAAAATCTTTAGCCCGTTGTATGTGCTTACTGCTTCTGTCAAATATAAATTGACTATAAATGTGTAGGTTAAAAAATAAATTATTAAAAAAATAAAAATATATAAAAATACTTTGGAAATGATGCCAGTTGTTATTTCTCCTCTTTCATTTCTAATTGTATTCATTTGTGTCCTTCTTTTTCTTTTTCCTGATGAGTCTAGTAGAAGGTTTATCGATCCTGCTTATCTTTTCAAAAAAACAGCTCTTGGATTTATTTATCTTTTTAATCATTTTTATAATCTATTTAATTTCTGCTCTGATCTTTATTATTTATATGAACAAGAATATACTAAAAAACTGGAGAACCTGGATGAAATGGATAAATTCCTAAAAACATACAATGTCCTAAAACTAGATCAGGAAGAATCAGAGAATCTGAATAGACCAATTACACCTAATGAAATTGAAGCTGTAATAATAATAATAAAAAAAACTCCCAATGAACAAAATCCCTGAACATGATGGCTTCCTAGGTGAATTTTACCAAACATCCTCCTTTTCAAACTATTTAATAAAATTCAAGAGAAAAGAAGCCCCTCAAACCCATTTTATCAGGTCACCATTACTCTAATTCCAAAACCATATAAAGACACTACAAAGAAATAAAATTATAAGCCAATATTTCTGATGAATGTAGACAGCAAAATATTCAACAAACTATTAGCAAAGCAAATACAACATTTCAAAAAAAAATCAAAAGCCATGATCAAGTGGCATTTATTCAGGTAATGCAATGTTGGTACAACAGTTGCAAATCAATAAATGTTATTCACCACATAAACAATAGGAAGGATGAAAACTACATGATCCTATCAATAGATGTAGCAAAAACATTTGATAAAATTCAAAATCTATGATAAAAATTCTAAGCAAAGTGGGAATATAGGTAACATACTTAAACATAAGAAGGCATGTATGACAAATCCACTGTCAGCATCATACTCAATGGGAAAAACTACAAGCATTCCACTTAAGATTGGGGATAAGACAGAGATGACTTCTTTCACCTCTCTTTTTCAACACAGTTTGGGAAGTTCTAGTCACAGCAATGTAACAAGACAAAGACATAACGGCATCCAAATTGGAAAGGAACAAGCAAAACTCTTTATTTACAGATCACATAATGCTGTACATGGAGAATCCCAAAGATTCCACCAAGTAACTACTGGAGTTGAAGAATGAATTCAGTGAAGTAGCAGGATATGAAATCATTATCCAGCCATCAGTTTCATTTTTATATGTAAATAATGAACTAACAGAAAGGATATGTTTTAAAAATCACATTCACAATTCTTACAAGAATAAAATATCTAGGAATAAGCCTAACCAAGGATGTAAAAGACCTATAATTGGAAAATTAAAAGACATTCAAGAAAGAAATAGGAGAAGATGCAAAGAAGTGGAAGTATATACTGTATTCATAAATAGGAACAATTAACATCATTAAAATGTCCATACTACCCGAAGCAATCTATAGATTCAATGTAATTCCTATTAACATTCCAATGTTGTATTTCATAGAACTAGAACAAATATTTCAAGAATTTACATAGAACCAGAAAAGGCCCTGCTTAGCAACAGCAATCATGAGAAAAAAGAGCAAAGTTGGAGAAATCATGCTACCTAATATCAACTATATTATAACACCATAGTAATCAAAACAGCATGGTACTGGCATTAAAAAAAAACACATAGATCAATGGAACCTAATAGAGAGCCCAGAAATAAACCCACACCTTTGTAGTCAATTAATATTTGACAGAGGAACTGAGGACATAAAAAGGGCTAATGATAATCTTTTCAATAAATAATGTTGGGAAAATTGGACATATACTTGCAGACCAATGAAACTAGACTATCTTCTTACATCATACACAATAATAAATTCAAAGTAGATCAAAGACTTAAATGTTAGATCTGAAATCATAACAATCCTAGAAGAAAATATAGGCAGCAAAATCTCATTCTCAGACATTGCTCATAGCAATGTTTTATCTGATATATCTCCCCAGGTAAGGGAAACAAAAGAAAAAATAAACAAATGGGACTACATCAAACTAAAAAGTTTTTTCAGATCAAAGGAAACCACCATCAGAATAAGACATCCTACGAAATGAGAGAACATATTCACTAATATATCTGATAAGGGGTTAATATCAAAAATTTACAAAGAACTTACAAAACAACACCAAAATAAAAAAAAAAAAGAAACACCAAAATCCAAACAACCCAATTATACATAGACAAAGAACCTCAATATACATGTTTCCAAAGAGGACATACACATGGCCAATAGATATGTGAAAAGTTGCTCGATTTTACTACTCATCAGAAACACGCAAATTAAAAACACAATGAGATACCATCTCACACCTGTCAGAATGGCTATTGTCAATAAATCAAAAAGGAAGTGCTGGCAAGGATGTGGAAATAGAGGAACACTTTTGCATTGTTGGTGGGAATGTAGACAGGTGCAGGCACTATAGAAAGCAGTATGTAGATTCCTTAAAAAGTTAAAAATATATCTGCCTTTTGACCCAGTATTCCCACTTCTGGGAATATATATATATATATATATATAAACCCACTAATTCTGAAGAACATAAGTATCCCTGTGATCATCGAAGCATTATTTACAACCTCCAATATATGGAAGCAGCCCAAGTGTTCATCAGTAGATGAGAGGATAAAACAACTCTGTCACATTTACAAAATGAAATACTACGCAGCCATAAAAATAAGACAGTTTTACCTTTTGGAACATTGTGGATGAACCTGGATAACATTATGCTAAGTGAAATAAGCCAGCCAGGGAAAGACAAAAACCATGATTTCTTCACTCCTATGTGGAATCTAATGAAAAAACTTAACTAACAAAGAAAATGGGAACAGACTCATAGATGGAGAGCAGGATAACTGCTAGTGGGGGGAGATCAGTGGAGAAGCGATTGAGCAAAAAGAAAGGACTCATAGACATGGATGACAGTGTGGTGATTGTTGGGGGGAGGGAGTTATAAAGGGTCTAAATGGTAATGAAAAAATTACAATAAAAATTAAGCTAAAAAATAAAACTTCAGATAGCAGCCTAAAAATAATCCCCTGTGCTTATGCTTGTAGTAGCTTACATGTTTCCTATTGGTTCATGTAGAGTCTAAAACTAACATCTAATCATTTGATCAGCATTAAGACAAATGGAGATAAGGATTTAAATCTTCAAAATATTAGTGTAGCATTATGTTTAAAAATTATCTATAACAAAAATGCATTTATGGTACCATTTTCAAGGAGTATTATATTAGGACCAATTTTATAAAAAGGAATTGCTTCCTCCCCATGTTCATTTGTGAATCTAGCAGTGGCATGTTAACATTTTTGCGAGGTTTGCAGGTTAGTCATCCCTGTTGGAAGGAGAGGTTTTTCAGACAGGGGAGGGAAAACACACTGAGTAATTTTACACAAATCCAGTGTGGCTTCAGTTTGTCACTCTTCATTCCCCAAATATTTTAAGGTATTGGGTTTGGATTCTCAGTGTATCATTTGCTTTAACTATCAATCTCTATTTTCTGTTTTGTTTACATTTTTTAAATTTGTATAAATGTTTGTGTTGCTTTGTTTCTGGATGCATTTTCTAACTAAAAAACACATGAGAAGTATAATCAGTATGCTAATACCTTAACAAGCACATAATAAATAAATGGCTGCAGTGATGTAGGCATAAGTAAAAAATAAAAAAAATAAAAATTCAGAAATGTAAAAAGTTTATTGCCAAAAAATTCAAAAAGAGAAACAGCAAAACATGTCTTTGAAATGTTGATATTAGATAATTTCTTCTAAACATGGGTGAAAAAACTAGCTGATCTATGGAGGAACAGAGCAAACAGCCAATAGTACCTCAGCATATATGAAAATGGGAGACCAAAAACTGTAGAGGGCATTGAAAAACCAGATGGTAAGGAAAGTGCTTCAGGACAGCAAGGTCCTTGGGACCAGTGTGGGGACCAGGGTGGCTGCAGCCCGACTGCAGGCCTGGAACCTGCAGGGTATGCCACAGGGTTCTTGGGAGAGAGCTAGGTCAATGACTTTCTCCCCTGCCAAACAAGGTTTGAGCAGCACCTGAAGAGATTTGGTTGCTTGAAGTCACAAAGAAGGGAATAAGGACTAAGTGGCAAACACACAGGGGCTGTGAGCACCCACACAGTCTGTAGATGCAGCCTGGGGAGAGTTTAGACTTGGTCCGTGTGGGGCCCTGACCTAGATAGTCCCTAGTCTGGTTGGAGAATTGGGCTGTGAGAGAGGCCAGGCCTCTGTATGGAGCGTCAGTCTTGAGCAGGAGGAATTGTTCAAAAGGAAAAAGTGGGAAAAAAGACACCCAGCGGCTGTTTGGGGAATTCTCCTGCAGCAGCCACTCTGGCCTCCTCCCCACCCAGCTGTGCCGCACTCCCGAGGTGGCAGTGGCTCAGAAGAGGTGACATTCTTCCCTGCACACACTCCTATAGCCCTGGGAAGAGTGTGCAATCTAACCTGAAGGACCAGAGGCAGCCTGGCCAATTGCACACGCCCACAGCCCCTGGGAGAGTGCTCTCTGGGGAAGGCCCTGCGCCCATACCCAAAGCCCCAGGGAAAAGCGCACACGGCCAAAGGCCCCTGAGCTCACACCCAAAGCTCTGGGGAGAGGCACCCAGCACTCACACCTGTAGCTCCAGGAGAGTGTGTGCCCCAACCTATGGAACCTGAGGGACCAGAGACTGCTGGGGAATAGGGCTAGAGTCTGAGTGAGTGCCTATTAGAAAAGGATAAAAGAGAAACAAATCACCCCTCAGCCTGCTGCAGCCAGGAAGACCAGCAAGACTGGTTTGACCACTTAGAAGTCAGTAAGACATTTTTTTAAAATCAAGTAATTCTTTACATTTCAATTTTTATTATTTGTTATTTTAACTCCCTTTTCCTCCCTTTCTTTCTCTCTTGTTTTATTACTTATTCCTTTCTTTCTCGTTTTATCTCTTCTAACTTCCTTCCTACTTTTTTAAAAAATTTCTACAAGTGAGACAAAAAACCTGAAACTGTAAAAAGACCAGAGTTGGACCCAAAGAGAGGGGCATGTGAACAACTGAGACAATGAGGTAAATGTCACTTTGCTACTACAGAGAACTTGCAAGTTATTGCATATTTGTATTATTATTTTTTTCATTATTCTTACATCTTTTATTTTATTAGTATTTTTGTTATTCTCTTCTTTCTGTTCAATCTTCTTTGCTTGGATGGTTAAATCTCATTGTTTGACTGTTTTCCATTGTTCTCTCTTTCATAGACTATTGTTAATTTACTGCCTTTCACTTCACTTGTGTTCCATTGGCACACTACTCCAGGTCCCATACTTCCTATTCTTGTTATCCAGATCACAAAGATTCTGTTATGATTGTTCCTCCATTATTATTGTAAATAATAGTTGTTTCATACAATTGTAAATACTACACAGCACCCCTCCCACATCTTGGCCCACTTCACAGTTTCCTGAACTCTATTACTGCTGTGGTTAACTCTATTCTTTCACACACTGCAACTATTTTCTATCCTTTACTCTCACTTTACCTCATAATCTGACCTTCCACAACAAGCTCACTGATTTCTAGATTCAACTCACAATCCTTCTCTACCCAACAAAAGTCTTTCCACCTTTTTTTAAAAAATGGCTAGTTGGGTGGAATATCACGGTTAACACTATACATAGCCAAAGGATCTCCTACCACTTCTCTATGGGCTGGTACTGTAAATATCATAGAATACACTCTTGCTATTTTAAACCATTTTGCCTTCCCCCTCCAATTGATCACAAAAAAAGAGTAGGTGGAATCTGTGAACACCAGGATACATGCTGAAAGAAAAAACCCACCAACAAAGGAACCACCAACAGGTAACAAGAGAATAAAGTGAAGGAGGGGGTGGAAGTCACACTAACTCAACCCAGGACATATCTGTAAATACAATTAAATAGTGAAGAAGTTACCTAGAACAAACAACTGAACAAGAGCAAGAGAGAATCCTCAAAAACCTGGTACACACAGAACAACCAGCTTCAACACAATCTGCCCACACTTGCACAACAAAATACAAGAGATGGTGGACAGAATGACCCTCAGTTAACAAGCTGGTGGTAAGGACCCACTAAAGCAAGACACAATGACAATCAAAACCCAAAGACAAACATAGAGCCAACTTAAATGACAGCCCCTGACCAGTGAGCTTGAGAGATCAAGGAGACGGCACCACTGAATCTCACACAGGTATTCTGCCATTTAAGTTCACACCATAAACCTAGGGAATCAGAACAGATCAATTGAAGAAGCAGAGTCTAACAAGAAGAGTCTAAAAAACAATGGGAAGACAAAGAAACCATCCCCACATGAAAGGAAAGGAGATCATACCATATGATCTCACCTGTAAGTGGAACTTCATTGACAGACAAACAAGCAAATGAAGTAGAACCAGAGACATGGAAATAAAGAACAAACTGACAATAACCAGAGGAGAGTGGGTAGGGGTATAATGAGGGAAATAAAGGGAAGGGTTTTCATGGAACAAGTATGAAGGACCTACAGACAACACCAAAGGTGGGTAGGACTGAGGGTGGGATATAAGAGGGGGTGGGGTGCGGGAGAGCAGCTAGGGGAAAGTGGAGACCACTGTGCTTGAACAACAGTAAAAAATACAAAAAAGGGAAATCAGCAAAATAAACAGGAAAATTCTCATTGTGAACAACAAAAAACCTCTCTTATTCACATCACAAACTTCTTAACATCTCTGAGAGAGTTCATACCTCTTGACAGAAAATCTCTCAGTAATGCTCCTTGAGGAATAGCTAGAGATTCATTTTCAGTTTCTAGTTACTTATTCATGCATTATTTGACATTGACATCTCAATTTCATTGTTTATACCTGGAGAATGTTTCTTTGGTTGTCTTTCAGATTTGTGTGGTCTCTTGTGGTAATAGTATGTTTACTTTGATAAATTCTATACAGTCTCTTTTATCTTTTAAATAATGTAAACATGGTTATTTTATGTTCCATAATTGAGAGGTCCTATGTGACTGAAGTTGAGAATAAATTTAATTCTGCTGACTGTTTTTCTAGTTGTTGTGTTATGCTGCCTTATTCCTGTGTGTTTTGTAATTTTGTGTTACAAACTTATAATTGACACGGCTATTTTTAAAAGATTTTATTTATTTGTTTTTAGAGAATGGGGAAAGGAAGGAGAAAGAGAGGGAGGGAAACATCAATGTGTGGTTGCCTCTTGCACATCCCCTACTGAGGACCTGATCCAGGCTTGTGCCCTGACTGGTAATCAAAACTGTGACCCTTTGGTTTGCAGGGCCAGGCTCAATCCACTGAGCTACACCAGCTTGGGCTCAAAGTTATTTTTTATTGTTCAATTATAGTTGTCCCCATTTGCCCCCATTACTCTACTCTGCCCTACCCATCCCCTACCTACCTTATTCAATTCTCCTCCCTGCATTGTCCTTGTCCATGGGTCCTTTATACATGTTCCTTGACTAGACCCTCCTCCTTCTTTCCCCTTTAAATTATCTGTCTCAAAGGGGAGCATCTTTCTGTGGTAAATACTTTCACTCTGTCTGGGTCTTTGGACAAGGGTCAAGACAGGTCCCTTTTCCAGCTGGGGCTTTCCCTTTACCATATTGTTAGTACTAATTCAACTGAGACTCAGACAAGCTCTCTCTCTCTGAATACCTGTGAATGTACATGACCCTTGGTTAGGATCTGTGAAGATGCAGGTGTGGCAATAGCCTAACTATGTTACAACACTGTGGTCTCTTCTTTTTTGGACACCAAGAATTTCTCTCTTATGAGCTTACTATTTGTATAAACTGATGTTGATGCTATGATATTCAGCTTTTGTGGGAGTTTCATATTGGCAGATTATGAATATACTTTGGAGTGGAAATAAAGTTGTCTAATAAATTCTAAGAGGAAAATCACTTTGGCTCTTACAAATATTCAATTCAGTCATAGTTTGTTCATATGTGTGTTTGTGCATACACGTACGTAAATTTTAATTACTAGAAATGTAATATCTACATGAAATATGTGCTAAGTATCTTGGAACTTTCTACATTTTTCAATTCTTGCCAATGCAGTCCTAACATAAGGCAGTTTTAAACACTTTTTTCCTTTCCTTTATATTAATAGACTTATTTGCACATCCTTATTCATTCAATCACTAATTCACCAATTACTTTTTCAGAGCCATCTATGTTCTGTGTAATCTAATTCCACAGGAAAATCCAAGCAGACTAACTCAGGCAATTCAAATTTGTTTTTAATAAGCCCTGAGCTGCTAATTTTTTAATTCCAATGGATTAAAAAATTTTCATAATTTTACATCCATTAAGTAATATATAGCAGAGTTTCAAAACATATTTTGATACTTGTGGATTTTTTATTACAGTTATTTGCCCTTACTTGAGAACTCATCAACATTAAACATTAGTGTAGTATCACATTGCTCTAGCTCTAGCATTGTCTCATACATAGATATAAAGCATCCATGTAGGTAAGTAGGTATAAAGCCTGCTTGACGGCTCACAGTAAGTAAAGTATCTATATCGGTAAGTCTGCAATGTCACTTGTATATCTGATATAAAAGTGATTCATCAAATGTTAACTCAGTCAAGTACTCTCTTTTTGTGTATAGGCAGCAAACTTTTCAAATGTATTGTTCTTTGCTGTTAGAATAAGACAAGGATTTTGCAACATGGGGCATTTTTGAAAAGGACACATATAGAGACATATTACAAGGTAAACACAGGAGCAGGCAGGAGTGGGTTTCCTACAAAAAATTTCCAGACCTGCCTTTTGCTCTGCATTTGATCTCCAGTGTTTGACATGAAGGCATTTGGGTGTGTATGTCAGTCTTGTGAATTGCTGCCTAAAATGAAGCTCCCTGGTAGCTTCATGTGGCAGAACCAATGATTCTTTTAGATTTGTCTGTTTTGTATTTGATTTTAAGACTCTTTTTTGTCCCTTTTCATCTCTTGACCTTCATTCTCTTCATGTAAGTCTGGAAAACAAATGGGACATTCTTCCTGACTTGTTGTTGCATGCCCATATCAAACCTACTTGGTACAGGCTTCCCTTGGTTGTTGAATAACTGACCCACAGGGGAGAGCTGTATGATAATTTTCCTTCAAGAGCTGAATGTTTTTAGCATGCATTCTGAGCCCTTATGATGTTTCTCTTTCTGTACACTTTGCATATCATATTTGTGTTTATCTGTACCTGTATCCTGAACAAATTGCATGCTAAAGAGGAAGCAAACACTGGTACAGGGTGTTGTCTGTCGTTGGGAGGTGTGACATTGTATGCATCATGGGAAAGAAACCTTGGGCCACGGATGGTGAACCATGGGAAAGGTAGTGCTTTCCACATCTCTGCAGGCTGCACTGCTGAACAACAAGAAAATGAAGATGTGAGAACATGCATAAATGAGAGCATAGTCTCCATGTACCCAAGCAAGAACACCAAGGAGACATCTGTTCCTCAGTCCTTGCACTGAGGAACAGTTCCTCAGTGCAAGGACTTGCTCCTCACTGGTCCTTGGCAGGGACTATGATTGCCCAGTACCACAGATAGGAAATACATAGAGCACACAGAAAAACCTTGCACTTTGAACAGGACTGATTTAGCATTTTCTTTTCCTCCTAAACAAGCATCAGCACACATTGTATCAATATACCATGCTACTCATATTGAAGAACAAAGTCTTCAAACTAAAAAATGAATAGGCTTTGTATTCCAAACCAATTCTAGGGGATATGATGATATTTGATATACAATATGATTAAGAAACCTGGATATGTAGTTGAAATGGTTGAAAACTGAAGAAGTTTAACATAAATTTAGCTAAATTTATTAAGGCATTGCCAATAAAGCCCAACTTTGAAATTCAGAAACTCTGATGTCATAAGATTATGAATATAACATTCTGTAAAATATTATTCAATGCTGATGTCTGGTGAACTAATATGATTAGCATTTTTGTTAAAATAAAGCTAGTTGGAAAGAAAGAAATTAATGTGAACTGAAATAAGAGGTTTCAGAGAGAGACTCATGATAAGTTCTGGCTCCATCACATACTGATTCTGACTATGGCATGCCACTTGTCTAAGCCAGAATTTCCTTCTCAGTGCATTCTTCACCCACTGCCCTCAGGAACATATGTTCCAAGACCACCAGTGGAATGCCTAAAACTCTGGATAGTATCAAACCCTCTATGTACTATTTTTTTCAGTACATACATATACTTTATGGCTTTTCTTTGGCTTATCTGAACTGCTAGCATTGTTAATCTTGAGGTTTAGGGCCATTATTAGGTAAAATAGGGGTGTCTTGAACAGAAGCACTGTGATATTATGACAGTTGATCTGATAACCACGACAGCTACTAAGTGACTAATAGGTGGGGAGTGTATAAAGTATAGAGACACTGGACAAAGGGGTAATTGGTGTTCCCAAGTAGAACAGAGTTGGTGGCCCAAGATTTCATTGTGCTACTCAGAACAATGTGCATTTTAAACCTAGGGATGCTTATTTCTGGAATGTTCCATTTAATGCTTTTGGACTGTGGTTAACTGAAACTGCAGAAAGTGAAAAAGTGGATAAAGGGGACTACTGTAAACTGGAACAGGGGAACCACCTTGCAGAGTAATCACCCTGTAAAGATTAAACAGAATGACATCTACTAGTGCTCAATGTATGTTACCTTGATAAAGAGAGTTACATAGCACATCCATATTCAAGTATTTGTTAAGTGTTTTGTGGTTAGCAGGAGAAGTGAACCACAATTAGTACAGGCATTCATTTCTTTGATTTTTCATTTTGCTGTGTCCTGTAATAGGTACAGTTACCAGAAAGTGATGAATCCTTTGACATATTATTCATAACACTTTGTTTCACATTATATCTATTGTTATAATTAGTCTAGAGTGTATGAAATGTAACAGTGTTTTCTGGGATAACAGAAGGACTACATAGAAAAACAGCATTATTTATCCATTATTCCAAATTTTGCCAAGAGCTATCAAATTTCTCTAAGGGAAGTGAAATTATTTTCTTCTATGAGACATACTGCATGATGTAAACAAAATGCATATAAAACCCACAAATAACAAACTATCTTTTTGTGATTAAAACATCTGAAGGGGATCTATATCTAATTCTGTAAAGACAGCTTTATTTTGACATTTAAGTAGCTTAAGTACATTTTCGTGAGAGTGACAGTATACTGCATCTGTGGTATTCTGCAGTTTGAGTATGATATGCCTGGGTGTACTTTTGGGGGGTACATATCTCACTTTGTGTGCTCTGAGCTTTGTGGTTTGGTATCCATCATTAAATTTGTAAAATTCTCAGTGATTAATTTAACTATTTTTCTACTGCTCACTATTCTCATTTTGGGATTCCAATTATGAATATGTTGTACATTTTGAAATTATACCACAGTTCTTTCATATTCTGTTCTATTCTTTACATTGCATTATCTTTTTACTTCTTAAATTCTAGATGTTTCTATTGACCTATCTGGAAAGTCACTGATTCCTTCCTGAGTTGTGCCCAATTTGCAGCTGAACCCACAAAATTCACTTTTTTTATTGTTTTTCAAGTACAGTTGTCTCCCCTTTTTCCCCACTACCCTCCCCTATCCCACACACCTTTTGTTTCATCCATGGATCCTTTATACTTGATCCTTGAAGACCCTTCCTTTTCTTACCCCTGTTATCCTCCTCACCCCTCCCCTCTAGTTACTGTCAGTTTGTTTTTTATTTCCATGTCTCTGATTCTATATTGTTAGCTTCTTTTGTTGATTAGGTTCCACTAATAGGTGAGAACATATGGTATTTGTCTTTCACCGCCTGACTTATTTCACTTAGCATAATTCTCTCCAGTTCCATCCATGCTGTCATGAGGGTAGGTGCTCCTTCTTTCTATCTGTCGCTTAGTATTCCATTGTATAAGTGTACCATATTTTTGATCTACTAATTTACTGATGGACATTTAGATTGGAAAAGAGTATGGATTTCCTAAAACAACTGAAAATGGAACTTCCTTTTAACCTGACAATTTCATTGCTGGGATATAATGTAAGAATCCTGAAATATCACTTCAAAAGAATCTATGCACCCCATTGTTCACAGCAGCACAATTTACATCAAAACCATTCTTCATTTCTATCAGTAATTTTTATTTTAGCATTTCATTTTGATTATTTCTCCGAGTTTCCAATCTCTCTGCTTATAATATGCATTTGTTCCTGCGTATGTTGCTACTTTTTCCATTAGAGCCCTGAAAATTTAGTCATAGCTATTTAAAATTAAGTGTGTGTGCATATATAAATATTAAGCTTGTTTTTATTTCATTTTAACAAGACATAAATTTGAATTTGCAAATTTATTAAATCTTTACAAACTAAAAAATAAAAATAAATAAAATTCTATCTGATAACTCCATATCTGTGCTTCATTCAGTTGCTTACTTTGTTTCTTCAACATTTTTTCTTGCTTTATAGCTTGCCTTGTGATTTTTTGATGAAAGGTAGCCACGATACATTTGAAATACAAAATGTGGCAAATAAGGTTTTATTGTGAAGTTTTATGTTAATCTTCAAGGAGTTGAGTTTAATGTTTGGACTGTATAATATTTGCTATAGCTTTAGGTGTTAACTTCCTCTAGAGTATTTTTTTATTGTTGTTCAAATACAGTTGTCTCCATTTACCCTATTGATCTCCTCTGCCTTCCCATATTCAATCCTGCAACCCCTCCCCCAGTTGTTTTGGTCCATGGATTCGTTATACATGTTCCTTAACTTGACACTTTCCCTTTTTTTCCCAAGTTATCCCCATACAACCTACCCTTTGGTCACTGTCAGTTCTTCATTTCCATGTCTCTGGTTCTATTTTATTTGCTTTTTTGTTGATTATGTTCCACTTATAAGTGAAATTATATGATATTTATCTTTCATTGCCTGACTTATTTCACTTAGCATACTACTTTCCAGTACTATCCATGCTGTTGAGAAGGTTAGGAGTTCTTTCTTTCTTTCTGTGGCTTAATATTCCATTGTGAGAATGTACACAGTTTTCTGATCCACTCATTTACTGATGGGCACTTAGGCTTTTTCCAGCACTTGGCTACTGTAAATTGTACTGCTATGAACATTAGAGCGCACAGGTTCTTTTGAATTGATGATCCAGATTCTTAGGGTATATCCCCAGCATAGGAATCACTGAACTGAAAGGCAGTTCCATCTTTAGTTTTTTGAGGAAAGTTTCATACCACTTCAACAGTGGATGCAGCAGTCTGTACTCCCACCAACAGTATACTATGGTTGCTTTTCCTCCACAACCTTGTTAGCACTTGTTTGTTGATTTGTTAATGATGACCATACTGACTGGTGTGAAGTGGTATCTCATTGTTCCATCTCTCTGATGGCTAATGATGTTCAGCATTTTTTCATGTGTTTATGAGCCCTCTATAGGTCCTCCTTGGAGAAGTGTCTGTTCAGGTCTTTTGCCCAATTTTTAAATTGAATTGTTTGTCTTCTTGGTGTGGAGTCATGTGAGTTCTTACATATTTTGAAAATCAAACACTTGTCAGGGATAGCTTTGGCAATTATGTTTTCCCAAATAGTTGATTTCCTTTTCATTTTGTTGATGTTTTCTTTAGCTTTGCAGAAGGTTTTTAATTTGATGTAGTCTCATTTATTCTTTCTTTTATGCCTCTTTCTCTACAGGACATATTGGAACAATATTGCTATGTGGAATATCTGAAATTTCCTGCCCATTTCCTACTCTAGGATCTTTATGGTACCATAACTTATATTTAAGCCTTCTATTATCTTGAGTTTATTTCTGTGTATGGTGTAAGTCAGTGGTTGAGTTTCACTTTTTTTTTGCATATAACTGTCCAGATCTCCCAACATCAATGGAAAGGCTATTTTTACTCCATTTCATTCTCCTACACAATTCGTTTAATATTAATCGACCATAATGACATGGGTTTATTTCTGGGTTCTCCATTATGTTCCATTAGTCTATGTGTCTGTCCTTATGCCAGTACTAGACTATTTTAATTACAGTGGCTTTCTATACGTACTTTGACATCAGGTACTGTGATCCCTCCTACTTTGTTCTCATTGCTCAGAATTGCAGAGCCTAATCAGGGTTACTTGCAGCTCCATATAAATTTTTGAAGTATTTGTTCTAAGTCTATGAAATTTGTCATTGATATTTTGATAGGGATTGTGTTGAATCTATAGATTACTTTGCATAGTATGGACGTTTTAATAATATTATTCTTCCAATCCATTAATACAGTATATGCTTCTATTTATTTGTGTCTTCCTTAATTTCTTTCTTCAGTGCTGTATAGATTTCTGAGTACAGACCTTTTACATCCTCGGTTAAATTTATTCTTAAGTATTTTATTTTTCTAGTTCCTCTAGTAAATGTTCTTTTCCCTAATTTATGTTTCTTGTTCTGATTTTTATTGTACAAAAATGTCTATATTGGCTTTCTATCACACCATTTTGTCAAATTCATTTTTACGTCAAATACTTTCATGAAGTCTATAGGGTTTTCTGTGTACTATCATGTCACCTGCAAACAATGACAGTTTTACTTCCTCATTTCCAATTTTGGTGCCTTTAATTTCTTTATCTCTTCTGATCACTGTGGCTAGAACTTCTAATACAATGTTGAATAGAAATGGTGAAAGCAGACACCCTTGTCTTGTCCCTGATCTTAAGGAGGAAGGTTTTAGTTTTTGACTGTTGAGTATGATGCTGGATGTAGGTTTTTCATATATGGTCTTTATTATGTTGAGCTATGTTCCCTCTATTACCACCTTGCTGAGTATTTTTATTATAAGTGTGTGCTGTACCTTATCAGATTTTTTTCCACATCTATTGAAATGATCATGTGATTTTTGTCTTTCCATATATTTATGTGATGTATTAACATTTACTGATCTACAAATATCGTACCATACTTGCATTCCCTCAGATGAATCCTACTTAATCATGGTGTATGATCTTTTTAATGTATTGCTGGATACGCTTTGCCAATATTTTTTTGAAGATTTTACTGGCTTTGTTCATAAGTGATATTGGCTTATTGTATTCCCTGTTCGTCATGTCATTACCTAGTTTTGGGATTAAGATGGTGTTGGCCTCATAAAAAGAGTTTGTATGTTGTCCCACTTGGATCTTTTTGAATAGTTTGAGAAGGATAAGGCTTAGCTGTTCCTTAAATGTTTTGTAACATTTTCCTCTGAAACAGTCTGGTCAGGGCTTTTGTGTGCAGTTTTTGTTCACTGATTCGATTTCATTTGCACTTATTGGTGTCTTCAACCTTTCTGATTCTTCTTCATTCAGTTTCGGAAAATCATATGTTTGTAGAAATTTGTCCATTTCATCCAGGTTGTCAAATTTCTTGGCATATATTTGCTCATAGTTATTTCTTATAGCTGTATTTCTGTGCTATTGGTTGTAATTTCTGCTCTTTCATTTCTGATTTTTTAAATATATTTTATTGATTATGCTATTACAGTTGTCCCATTTCACCCTCTTATTCCTTTCCACCCTGCACACACTTCCCACCCACACTCCCCCACTTTAGTTCATGTCCATGTGTCATAAGTTCTTTAGCTTCTACATTTCCCACACTAATCTTGCTCTCCCTTTTTATTTCTCCCCACCATCTATGCTACTTATTCTCTGTACCATTTCCCACACTCCTCCTCCCATTCACCTGTTGCTAACCTTCCACGTGATCTCCATTTCCATGGCTCCGCTCCTGATTTAGGTGTCCACTTAGTCTACCATTGTTTTAGATGTGGATGTTAATTACTGTGAGTTTGCTGTCCTTTCACTGTTCATATTTTTATCTTCTTTTTCTTAGATAAGTCCCTTTAACATTTCATATTATAAGGGCTTGGTGATGATGAACTCCATGAACTTGACCTTATCTGAGAAGTACTTTATCTGCCCTTCCATTCTAAATGAAAGCTTTTCTGGATAGAGCGGTCTTGGATGTAGGTCCTTGCCTTTCATGACTTGGAATACTTCTTTCCAGCCCCTTCTTGCCTGTAAGGTCTCTTTTGAGAAATCAGCTGACAGTCTGTTGGGAACTCCTTTGTAGGTAACTGTCCCATTATGTTTTGCTCTTTCTAGAATTCTCTCCTTCATTTTAATCTTGGCTAATGTAATTATGATGTTCCTTGGTGTGTTTCTCCTTGGGTCCACCTTCTTTGGGACTCTCTGAGCTTCCTGGACTTCCTGGAAGTCGATTTCCTTTGCCAGATTGGGGAAGTTCTCCTTTATTATTTGTTCAAATAACTTTTCCACTTGTTGCTCTTCCTTTTCCCCTTCTCATGCCCCTATAATTTGGATGTTAGAACGTTTAAAGATGTCTTGGAGTTTCCTAAGCCTCTCTTCATTTTTTTGAATTCTTGTTTCTTCATTCTTTTCTGTTTGGTTTTCTTTCTTCCTTCTGGTCCACTCCATTAATTTGAGTTCCAGTTTTCTTCCCATCACTATTGGTTTCCT
>PVKM010022488.1:0-21790 GCA_004027735.1 Carollia perspicillata
GGGTTTATGAGTTAGGAATTTTATATACCACCCTGGCTGGCGTGTCTCAGTGGATTCAGTATGAGCCTGTGAAGCAAAGGGTCGCTGGTTCAATTCCCAGTCAGGGCACATGCCCGAGTTGCAGGCCAAGTCCCCAGTGGGGGACACATGAGAGACAACCACACATTGATGTTTCTCTCCCACTCTTTCTCCTTCCTTTCCCCATCTCTGAAAATAAATAAATAAAATATTTAAAAATAAATAAATTATTATAAAAAAAAGAATTTTAAATCCCATACTTTTGTAAGTTAATGATAAAAAGCCTGTATCCAAGAATCAATAATAACCCATCCTTGCCATCTTTTCTCTTCAGAGGGTTCTTTTATTGTATTTAGGATTTTCATAATTTTATCTTCAAAAAATTCTACTTTAAAAGTTATTGGGTGGGATTCAAAGACTTAGATATTTTAACAATGTCTCAGATGATTTTGCTGGTAGTCATCCATGGCTTTTGTTTTCTAAACTTGCTCTGCAACAAATAAGAGTGCATACAGGTAAGCCTCTTGTAAGTTATTCCAGTGTCAGTCCTAAATAAGAATTTCTAATATTCCAATTGAGGAAGCTGAATATGCTATTGAGCCTATTTATAAACTCAGGAGATCATGTTTACTGAGAACCCTGATGGATGCTGGTAATGGGATGGTACATGAGAGAGAGATTTTCCTTCCTGAATCCACTGGGATAAATAGTGCAAGAAAGATGATAGGGGCTACAGTGGGACATGTAGAGTCCTTTGGAAGCACATAGACACATTCGAAAGTAAGTCATGTTAAAGAACTGAATGATTAGACATCACTTGATGTGGATGGGGGTGGGGTAAACACGGAGGGATGATGGTGAGAGATGGAACTGGTTTGGGAAGATTTCATAAGATCATGAAATGGCTCCTCAGAATATAACAGAGTTTAGATTCACTTGTAATTCTATAACAACTTTTATTGTTAGCTTTTATTCAGTCCGATGTTCCCTTTAATCAAATTTATATTAAATATCTCCTTTCATTTCATATGTGCTTTGTTTCCAAATGATTTCTGGTGATTTTCTAATACTTAGAGCTATCATAAGGATTACTAAAATATTTAATGCATAATATTAAAATATTTTATATTACTTATTTTTATTTTTTAAAATAGTGGTACTTTTATCAAGCAAAGTGCCTAAAGTCAAATAAAATATGCTAGCTCATTTTGGTGAGTAGTTCATTTCATTTTCAGCATGCCATTTCTAATTGCATGGACTCCTCTTTGTTGTTTTGCTTATTAAGGATAAACTCAACTGATGAGTTCAATACCCCAGCAGCTTTAAAATCATCATTAACTTCACGTCACTCACTCTTCATTTATTAATGGTCCTAATTTCTCATCAACTTGGAAGTATTTGGAAAAGCTGACCTATGCAATTTGATCCCAGTTGCAAGTATTAATTAATGAGCTCTCTGACTTCCCTTATGCTTCCTTGACAGCTTTAATATTGAGACAATCTTTACCAGCATTTTTTAACTATCCTTCACTTATAGGACCATTCTCTTAGGTCAATTAAATTTAGAAAGAGACCTTTGGAAAACTGATGTGCAAATCATGTAAGAATGAACACACAAACATTGCTTCATTCTTATTAAAATGAAACTTTATTTAATTTTTGACTAAACATATCAAGCAATTTGGAGATGTATACTACAGGCCTTTCTTAGCTAACATACTGAAAATGCAACTCCCATCACATTAATTTACAACAGAAATTAAATATTACTACGTCTTAGAAAAATATTATCAAGTTTGTTATCCAAAGACCACATTAAGAAAGCCATAACATTTAGTGCTTCTTACTTACATTGTGTTAATAATCCTATGGCTGATTTCAAGCTGAAACTGTGAGACCACCTTACACAGGTTGCAGAAGAGATGCACAGTGGCATCCATTGTATAGTATCCCGACCATACAAATATGAGATGTAATTCACTTAAAGCACATAGATAACAGTAACATGTAGTAATAGTTGTAAAAAATTATCACTTTTTTATATTTTATTGCCTTTGTTTTCACTGTCAGTTATTTTGTTGGCAGCTTTCATAATTTAACTTTTATAAATGAATAAATTTAACAACCAGACGGCAAAATTCCTGAAAATGTTAAATTGGCTCTCACAAGCTGATACGAGTCAGATCCAGTACTGATGGCACCATGAGTCTGCATCCCTTTTATTAGAGAAAAAAGTATATACTAGTGTGTGTGTGTATAGAGGTATATCTGTACATGTGTGTGTGCTCCATACATGATATTCTTTCTCTTTTGTAAAAAGTTTATGTAATCCAATGTAATTTAATTCTAATTAAGTCCTGCATTTTTATCAGCCACTTGGAAGATAATTGTATTCCCTTGACCTGTTACATGTGAAAAAATAAATAAAAATACATTTGACAAATAGTTAGGTAAAGAATGAGGTGAGTTGGTTAAAAATGAAAAGAACAACATAAACAAAGAAGCATGAAATCTCTGGGTCTTTTTTCTATTGAGAAATATACATTAAAAAAGTAATTGCACACAAGCTTTCAGATTTTCTTACATTTTGCTACTTCTAGTGATGGAAAGTTTTCTCCTTTAGATATTTGTTGATGTAAAGTCCACAATAAAAGTTGTTCCTGACAGTCTGACATAACCACATTCTACCAAAATATATACATATTTTTTAAATCATGCAAACTGTGAAAGAAGTGTCTACTAATCCATCACCACACTTTCAGCCTTAAATCTCATGACTGATGACAACTAAGCCTTTATTACATAAGCACCTCTCTTTATACTCAAACTATAGGGAATGGAGCCTCTTCTCAAAGTCTGTCTAAAGGCTCTCCTCTAACCAAAAGAGAAGACAGGACCAGGACAACTTTTGTGGCCACCATCCAATCAGGACCCTCAGAGCCTTTGTTGCTATCTAGTCCCCTTATTATTCAGGTTGCTTGGTGTTGTCTTCTGATTTTAAATATTAGATTTAATAAGTTGCTTCTAAATTTTTCCAGCTTCCTCAGAGTTGTCAGGTAAGATTGATATATTTAAAAATGGTTTCAAGGATGTGGTTATGAAATATGCCCATACAGCTAAACTTAAAGAACATTTTAAGTACTCTCAAAGCAGACCAATATATTTTCCATGTTCTCTTAATAAATATATCTATCAACAACTTTGACAGTTTGACATCATTATTTCATGGAGTAATCAGAATTTTTTTCAACTACACAATTCATAAAGCTTTGCTCTAGGTGTTAACTGACAAGTCTTCTAATGAATGGAAAGATTTTGAACATTTGCAAAACTTTGAAGTACATTAGTATTACATTAAATCTTTTTAAATCATGTTTAAAGTTAGAATTTAATTAGAAAGTAAATATAGAAATGCTGCTAGAAGTACAAGTCTATAAAATACATGGAACGATAATATTGATGAGACAGTTTCATCTTATATTTTCAAGCATTAAAAGCTTTTTTTCATAATGGTTCTAAAAGAAATTAAAATTGTGCTGAATCTTTCAGAGGTGTCTGATATGAAAATATATAATAACCATAATTTATAAGATTGCTTTTTGGCCAAAATTTATTGGATATTTAACTACTTGATATTTTATTACAGTTTTTTTAAGTGATTGCACAGCTGTAGGAATAGAAATCTATGCGAATTTACATTCTGTTTTCCTGTTTTCTCTAAAAGTCTCCTTAATGCAAAGTGGTTGTCACAACATGAATAACTTCTAATAATATTTGGCAACTTGAGAAAATTGCTGACCATTCAGTACCTGTTCAGTATCAGCAAGGGTTTTTGTGGCCTTTCAATTAAAAGGAATCATTTTAATAGTTTTATTTTGATACTTTCCTTACATATTTCTAAATGAGGATATAATTTTTTCACAATTAACAATACTGATTTCCTTTAAAATATTTAAATTATCTATAAAAGGGAGTAATTAAAATACCTATCTACTAACTGCATTTTCTGCAATATTGTAGGGAAGAATTTAAATAAGGGTTATGAAAAACTGAATTCATTTGGGAAAATGTTTATTAAAACTGAAATACTAATAAAAGTAGTAACAAAACTAGATATTCACTTTTATGAACATGATTTGGGGTCAGGGAAGTCTAAACTATGCACATTCACTTTTTTTTTTACTTATTAAAAAACTCATTTTCCAGTTCTACAACTTCTTTAGCTTTCTAAACATTTAATAGTACAATTTTAAGGCAGTGTTTAAATAACTATTACTGCCATACCATTACCACAATATTATCAGAAGTACAGTGGAAGATTTTTAAAAGAAAAAAAAAAGGATTGTTCCCAAATTCAATCATTTGGTTTAGATATCTATAATGTTTCTGTGTCTGCACATATTCTTTAATGGCATTTATTTATTTTTTCATTACATTACATTAGGTTTTATCAAGAGTTGAGATAGAAGTATTGAGAGAGACACACACAGAAATGTGAGCAAGGAAGAACTCATATTACCTTTTATGACCTTGACTTTAGACTTTGGGAGTCACCGAGGATCACTTAGATCGATGATATTAATTAAGGCAATTAATGGGAGGGAAGGGCATATCATAAACTCCATCTTTTGACAGTAAATTACATGGTTCTGGAAGTGCGTGTGAGGTAGCAGATGTTGTTCCATTTTTGAAACAAATAAACTTGGCCATACACAGTAAGCAAGACAAAAAGCAGAAACGCTGCTACAGAAAACTCAATGGTAATGTCTCCATGAGTCCCAAACTATGAGCAGGCCTGTTTACTGCCACAGAAAAATATCTTTGTGGTGTTGCCAACTGTGTGAGAAGTAGAGGGTGGTTACAGTGTTTCTGGTGAGCTTGAAACCTAGAGAACCAGTAAATCAAGGTTCCAAAGGCACTAACTAAGTCACAGACTGAAGGATTTTCCAATTGGCAAAAAAGTTTCAGGAAAAGCTAAACGTGGGATGCAATTTCTCAGACTGTAGTTGCATTTGTCCAAGGAAACTTCAGAAGTGAGCCTCTGAACATTCAAAAATTAAGTAACTACAACTTTCTTTTCAAGACTAAGCCCTGCTCAGGGGAAGATCTTCTGAATAGAACCTATATTTAACTACACAGCAGCACACGACACAAAGGAAAGAGAATGTCCAGGAAAAGTGTGAGAGAGGAACAAAGCAAGAGAGCACAGAATGTAAAAAAGCATATTTTAGACACTTTATAATAATAAGAGCAAAGGGAGTCCCAGAATCATGAAACAAGGAACGCCAGCTTAGCTCACTGGCATTGCTTGAGAACACATTTTCTAAGTAAACTCTAGAGAAATAAAGTTGGCTTAAAAATGTACGTTTAAACACTATCATAGTAGGACTGGTATTAAAACCAGTTGAGATGTCCCAAGCATTTTAGAGTCACCTATTCACAAAGGCAATTGTCGCAATCATTAGAACTTTTCTTATCTACTGATTAAAATTTTTATTAGATCATAAGTAATTAGAGGTTAGATTACTAATTACTTGAAAGATACATTTTTACACTCCTTTGATTAAGATTCATAACCAATTCAAATCTTTAATTTTATCAGTTAGATCTATGCATAGTTTTTCCTGCACAGGAAACCTAATTTTAACAAGACCTATTTTTACATAACCTTGTATTATATCAAATCTTGCCACCTGATATTTATCATCAAAAGATTAATACTTGATATAGCTATGGTTGTCCTACATTTGAAACAAATATAATAAAGGGTTTTCACCATTTTTGATAGTTTAGTTTTATGCAGTTTATAATGTCTTTGTTTTAGCTCTTCAGAAATTCAACTGGTTGCCCTGCCCTGTACCCTTCACTGATGGAGAAATATGCTTACTGAAATGTCATTTTAATGTCCCAAGTAAAACAATTGATATTGTTTATAGTTGCTTACCTCACTCTTTAGAAGATTAATTTTAACCTTTGATAACCCCTTTATCCAACAAGAAAGCGTCAATTTTGTCTTATTTAAAAGAGCTTGACCTTCTCTACCTTTACCGGAAAATGGAAGTTTAATTGATTTAGAATAATTCACAGACATGTGTTTGTTTATTCTGGGTGAAAAGAAACACAAGCATTTATACATTCTAAAAACCTGTGACTTCATTATTAATTAGCTCCCGTGGACAGAGGGTTAATTAGAGACAATGAGCAATTACAGGTCACTTAGAAGGGAGGTCAACAATATTCCTAGCTGGTGTCACAGTTGGGGACAAGGTTGAAAAAAGACAGGTGGAAATGAGGAACAACTGAAATATGGTCATGTCAATAGTACTCTTCCTTTTATTTTTCTTCAGGTTTTCTTGACATGTTTATGCTTTGAGTGAAAGAAGCATTTTTATATAATAAAACATACTGTATTACTAATAAATATAATAATGTGATCAATATTTTATTTATATGAAAAGTTACTGTCCTTTCTTTTGTGGACCTTGTCCTTCAAACTATATTAAGTAAAAAGAAGTTTCATGGCCAGGTGGATTATGGGCAATGCTAAGTTAACAGACCTTTGATCTAGTCTTTATAGGCATAAGTGCTGACAGATTGGACAACGAAGTGGCTACTGTCACTACTGTCACTCTTGCTTTAATGATATAAGAGTTTCTCAGTTGTCTTCTCTCTTTCCCATTCCTTTTAAGGACAACACTCAAGTCCTGCTCTTCATCTTCCAAAAAGCCACATCGCAGCTCTTTCATATAGTTTTCATTTCTTTTTAGGGTAAGGCTGTAGAAGGTGTATTGCGTACTGCAAGAAATGAATGGGGAGATTGTAAGTCTTTTCTTTTGGAATGGGAGGATTGTCCCCACAGGATTAAAAAATAAGTTTTCTTTGCTTATTTTCTCAGTCATTCCTGGAAAAGAATGATAGTATTTTTTAGTTACAATACCTTAGGCACATTTTTTCACTTTGGGGAAATTATGTTCTTAAGCCAATATAGTGTTTCCAAATGATGCTGTTTTTCTGATAATGATTATATAATGACTTGGTTTCCAGTTTACATAGGTCATTAATTCCTTGTTTGGTAAAGTGTACATATGAGCTCCAAAGCATTTTAATTTTAAGGTTAAAAAAATATTGCCACTGAAATAGCCTACCATGTTATATGCATGCCTCTACCAAATTATTTTGTGCTTAGCACATTGGAGTTAATGCAATGAGGACATAATAAAGAAATATAAGATTAGATTCTATCTTCAAAGAGTTGTCTAGTTTAACAGAACAGGTCAGTGCACACAAACAGTGAATTCAACAAGAAATGTAAATACTTCTACTGAGCAGGAGTGAACAAGAAGCTTCAGAATGGTCCATAGTAATGGAAAGCTCACAAGTGGCTCTTTCTCCCCTCTACACACAGCTTCAACAGCACGAGTTTCCTCAGAGACCCTCAGGATGAATCTCATCATACTTTACATTCTTCTTTCCACCACACCTCACCAAATCCTTGGACCATCCCTTGTCAACCTCATCAGCTAGGCTATCTGCTCCACTGATTCAGACATGCCCAACCTAAGTCCATGTCCCACTAATGTCAACCACAAAACCACCTACTCTGTCCTATGAAACTAACAGTATTACATAAATAAAATTCCCCTTATCTCCAATTTCCTTTGAAACATTTCCTTCCACTTCAACTTTTTGATCTAACTGATCAAAAAAGAACAGAATGAAAGGGACTGAAATTTGGAGAGGATGGAACACAATTTTAAATGGAGTGGTTGAAATAAGACTGAATGATAAAGTGATGTTTGAGCACAGCTTAACACAGGTAAGTACTAAACATTGATGTAGATCTATCATATATTTTCACATAATTTTGGACTGGATCTTCCACTGGATAAAAACTGTTTTCAAAGTACACTTGCACTGATAATGTGGTTCAGCCGAAGGACCAGCTAAGACTTCCTTGAGTATGTAATTGTCTTATATGTTTCTATGTGCAGAGAGCATACTGAATTTATTTTGATTCTCATTTTGCTTTTTAAATAAAAACAAGTTACTTGTTGTCTAGAAATTATTATTTACTAATTAGTAAATTCTTAATTTAGTTAATACCTGGTTTAAACTGCTGACCCCCAGCTAGCAATAGATAAAAAATCAATAAAAACAAGATAATTTGTCGTCAGAATTTGGACTCAGTATATTCTTATCATCTATGTTACATTTCAGGTAAACTATTTTAAATGAAGAGGAAATTCCTTTAAGCCTTGACTGTCACTCAATTACTTACTCATTAATCTGCTAATTTTGCCTTTCAAATTCTTTTCCCTGATGTATTCCAGGATTCCCTGTGTGCTAGAGAAATGGCTCCCATGCCTCAAATGGTGAGCTGGTTTCTGAGAGCACCCTAAACTTTTTCCTACATCGGAGAGAGGCTTCCATCCACTTTCAAAGGCTAATCCCACAGACCTCTTCAAACTTTTGAAGGAACATAATTACCGGTGTAGGAGTTCAGGGTAACATGTAATAGTGTTATCTGTAGGGCACAGTATGAATCAGACACAAGAGCCTGACTAGTAATGCTGATGGAGAAAGCTCTTAGTGAGGTCGTCACATTCCTATGCAGTTCAGCAACCTGTGTTCCCGGTGGCCCAAAGTGAACAGATGCCACATTTTTCTTCCAAGTGACAGAAACTTAATCAATTGTAATTATTTTAAAAGAAACGTACAACACCAGAGCTCTAGAGGTAGAAATATAAATGCAAGCAATCATGCTATTCTTTTTCACCAGACACCTGAACAGCATAAAAACATCCTTGAACATTCACTCTGAGTACTAATGTTAAGTAGTGAGGGCTTAACAAATTAAAGCCATTTACAATGGACTAACTCTCCTCTTTTTTGCTCTATTTTGCTATTTGTATTATACAATTATGTATTTTAATCTAGTTTAAAGTGAAATATAATTTATTACTTAACCCTTTTTAATAAAAAATAAATACTTGTTGTAGATAGATCTTCCAATTGATTTTATTTGGTAAATAAAACTTAAATTTTCCTGAAAATAATTTAAATACCAGAAAATAATGTCTTCCATAGTTAAAGGACATTTTAAAATGACATTTTTGAAGTTAAAAATATTGAATGAAAGAGCTGCATGTCAATCAGCATTATGTAACTCAATGCATTTCTAGCTGGATAGATATTTTTATGATTAAAAGGAATTTGATTTAAAAAGTACAATAATCGAAAGGTATACGGTATGTATTTGCCAAAAGGCAAGTTACTGTGATAGTCTGATGAAAATATGGGTGATTTTTTGTTTCTCACTTGTCAAAAATTTTTCATTGTACTGTAGATTAGTAAGCCCACAGCAAAGATTTTGCAACGTGAAAGAGACCTGTGTTTAAACTCAACTCTGAGGATTTAGCTGGATAATATTTGAAAAGTTATTTAGCCTCTAAGAGATTCAATTTGCTCATCTGTAAAATGGGAGCTATGAACATCTACCTGATAGGATTATTGTGAAGAACAATGATATAACATTTAGAATTGCCTCTCCTTATTTATCACATTCTATTGAATGGTGGCTGAGTTAACAATATGTTGATAATTTATAAGTAAAATTTAAGTCAATTCACTTTTAATTCAAACTCATTTTAAAGAATATCTCTAAGACTAATAAAGCACAATAGATATCTTGAAAAATTTGCTCTTCATGATAATTCTATGATCTATGTATCATTTTTCTTCATTTTTCAGATAAGAAAAGTAGGACTCTAAGGGATTAAGCAACTCGCCAACAGTAATGAAGTAGTTAGTGTTTAGAAACAACCTCTGAATCCAGGTCTCCCAGACATAACAACTCATGCTCTTCCAACAACCTTTTCCTAGACTACACAGTACGGAGTAATAACATGAGCTTCATATATGTATCTGTTTACTTCCTTCCCCAAGCCTCATGGGGGTAATGCAAAGGTGATCCCAGTTGTATCTGTCTTGATGGGGTCTGTTTAATAGCTAACAATCTCTGACATTAGAAACTCTCCAATCTTTTAAGAGGATTGCCAGTAAACTTGCCCTTCTCCTCTCCAAATAGAGATATTTTTATAACCCTGGAATATAAGCAAAGGAGGCAAGAAGACTTTCTCTATCTTTACTGTTCTCGTTCCAAAACAAATTTATTGTCTCCCACAGAAAAGACACTATCATTAGCCTCCAAGGCTTGTTTGCTGTCCAACCATCATTGAAAGAAACCGTCCAGGACAAAACCCTGTTATAAAACATATAGAAACACCCTGAAAAATTGCTTTCCCCACTCCCAACAGTTCAGTCTAATTGGTATCATTGTCTAATTTGTCCCAACAGGGATCTTGATAGCATTTTAGGCGATTTAAGAATTTGTTGTAATATTCACTGACCCCTGGTCCAGCTGTTTTTTTCTAGCCTCTGCTGCAAATTTTCTTCATTCCTTGCTACAGTGACCCTATGGTTATTAACTCAACTTGTATACCCTACAAATTCCCCACAGGGCTGGAATAAGTGAAGTTCCAGCTCCATCTCTTTTTAATCATGCTATATTTCTTGTTGACTTGGGCATGGCCACTGTCCCAAGTTGGAGTAGGAACAGTTTTGAGGCAATCTCATTATAGAAACAGCATGCAAATATTAGCAAGAACCCTTTATTTCCAGGTTATCCTTAATCTACACATTTGCCTATCATACAGCTAAAGGCCAGAAAGGGGAGATAAGTCCCTTAATGACCCCGTGCCACCATCCCAACAGTTTTCCCAGAGGAGCAGAAGAGTTAGGCTTTATATTTCAACTTTCAATCACCTTGTATGCCAAAAGTATATCCTCTCTCTCTCTCCCACTCCACAAATACTATTATTTGAGTTCTCCCTGATTCTTGCTGTTTAAAGCAACTTAGAAAACCCACATCATTTTTTTCTTTATAAAGCCCATCTTTAAACCATATTACCATACAGCAAAATCTTATATAGAATGTCAGAACCTGAGTATTGTTAGTGTTTTTATTTTATACTTCTATGGTGATGATCCAAAACCCCCATTATTTCAACCTCAGCCCCCAATCTTGTTTTGGCTGGGAAAATGTCACACTCAAGTGTTAAAATAAATAAAAGAAGCCTCATTCAAAATAGAGTCAGGAAGCCAAGAAGGGAGAGCTTTCATGCTTGTACCCCTTCTATGTAAGTTTCACTGACTGAAACTTACATAACCAGCCCTACAGCTTATACAGTCAAAAGAAAGAGGGAAGAACCCCTTGTTACTGAGTGCCTCGGTAATAGCAAGCTGCCCGTCCTCCTCACCCAGCAACAGCCATCAGCCCACTATCAGCCACCAATGAAACACCACCATACTCTAACCCATTTCCTCCTAAAACCCTGTAACAGCTGACCGCTTCTTGGTCTCTTCTGACTTGCCTGCCTATGGTTCACCATAGTTTTCATATCCTGAATTGCAGTTCCTCTGCTATTCTCAAAAAACTCAGGTGCCACTCAAATAATATTTGCTGTTTTATTTTTAAGGTTGACACAAGAAAAATGCAAATGAGAAATCATGTCCCTCTAACTAAATATTAACTCACTTGTAACTAATTGTTTATTATGTCTTACTTTTCTAGGTTTAAATTTAGGACCACTATAGTGGGACTGTTGACGCACTATACTAGTACTGTCTGTCCCAACTCTTACACTGCAGAGAATCATTTTGTTTTTTATCAGCACGAGGGAGGGTGCTATATATGTTGACACTATTGTTTTGAGAGGGAAAAGTAGATGCAGTTCCAGAAGGAATAACTTCTGAAGAGAACTCTGACAAGAAAAACTACTCTTTGAGAACATTATGGTCCCCTTCTATGGCTTCTTCCTATTTCCTGCTCATAGTGTTATGAACATGAAAACCAATAATAAATTCTAAGAGCTACATCCTGCATTCTAACTGCTTTCCATATTTAAGAATTTAACTTTTAAAAATATATTTGTTATGACCATACTCATTAATTGTTAACATTCTATTTTTTAAGTACACATTGAAAATGGTCATCAAAGCACTCCTTTATTTTCAACTGCTGAACATTCATTATTATCCTCCCAGATGCTCAATTTTATATCCATTTTTATCTTCTGCATTCATTTTAAATATAATGAATATCAGTAATAATAATTTTAGAAAATTAAGGCTCCTTAACAGCTTCACGCACATTGCTCCCACTATAGTGTATGTTACCACTCATCTTTATTTTAAAATATTCAGAAGAGATTCCTAAGTATTCATAAATTTTTTTAACTATGGTAAAAAATTTAAATTATTGGTAAAAATTTCAGTCTAGAAATTAGGAGACCAGACTTTTGGCCTGACAATAACTAAATGGAAATCCTTGAGAAACTAGTTTTGAAACTGTTGTATTATCTCTAAAGTGAGGGGGTTGAATGTATAGTCCTAAAATTCTTTTGTATTGATTCTTTCTATGTATTGTAATTAGTTATTCAGATAAAAGTATAATTTAAATAAAAGTATAACTGTGATCAAGGGATTTAAATACATTTAATTGTAATTCATTGGCTCACTAATTTATTCAATAAATGTCTATTTAACATGGAAATGTTAATAACTGCTATTTCCTCCTGCATATAAATAAGGAATGACAATAGTTCCTGTCATGAATATATTTAGATAGTACAACTAGAGATCACTTGTTTGCTACTAAGCCATAACTAAACTGATCACCAGATTAACTTAAAAATTTTTGGAAGATGTTTTTAGTCAATAAAACAAAGCAAACCATATTCAGAGGCTTAGATGTAAATGGGCTAAGAAAACATTTTCACATTTTATTTAATCAACTAATCCACTCATTCAATAATTGTTTATTGTCTCTGACTGTGTGACTAAATGTGAGTAAATGAACAAAACAAAAAAATCTTGCCTATGCACTTGCTCTATTTGGGATACATGTGTGACTTGTTCCCTCACTTCACTGCTGGAGGCTAAATGCTGTGAAAACAGAATGAAGTGAGAGAGCGAGAAAGAAAAGTCAAGGATGTTTCCTAGCTTTTTTTCCCTTAAGCACATTAGTGGTAATGCCAAATCCTGGAATGGTGAAGACCAAAGGATATACAGAGTTGCAGGAAAGAATATAAGACCTCTCTTTTATATTTTATGTTTGAGAAGCCAGTTATGTTTGAAAGTGAACATGTGAAATTAGCAATGGCATATCTGAGTCTGAAGGCTGGAAACCCATTGGGACCAGAGGTATAAATTTGAGATTATTTGATGTATAAATGATACATAAAGTTGTGAGGCTTTAATAAAATAGCTTGATAAGTTAAAGTTGACAGAGAGAAGAAGAATTTTTATTATCCTATGGTTTGAGACAGCAATGAATGTTATAAATTTCTAAAGGTAGTACATTTTAGGAAAAAATTGATTTGCCTATACACTAGAGTCTGAATTGAAAGCTAATTTTATTTTATGCATCTCTCATATTGCTAAGCCTCATTACATAGAATGAGAACTCTTTCCAAGTTGAAAAATGAAATTGGGATAAAAAATAAAATTACTGCAGAACAGGTAATAAGAAAAAAAGAAGCAGAAATTTACAGGACCAGCATTATTTTTATTTATGTACTCATTTACATTTAAGAAAATACCTCAACAGTTATGTTCCTTTTTGATCATGGTTTCCTTTATTACTTTCTTTTTGCCAATAAGCCATGAAATATTTATATTTGAAGATGAAGGATGTTTAAGATTTTCTTCTCTTTTTGCAATTAATGAGAATGAAAAGAGTTACTGGGAAATTGTGTTTCACAGTAGAAGTTAGAAATATTACCTACATTGTTGATTTAGGTGGAATATATATTTCTATATTTGCACTATTGAATGGTACAAGGATGAAAAAGATTAATAGAAGTTAAGTTGCAGTTACTGTTTAAAAATGCATCCATCTTTATTGTATCTGGTAACTATCCCCTAAGAATATAGGGTTTTTCAGCAATTACTTCTTGAAAATCATAGACTTGCAGATTTAAAAAAATATTACATTTACATGTCTGAGGTATTGTTAAAAATTTATGTCAAATTTGTGTCAAATTTCTATTATGCTGGAGCAGTGTTTTTTTCTTAGTAAATAGTTTTCTATTTTAACATTTTTGTTATACCTTACAATAATGTACAGAAACATATGTAGAGATTTCTAAACTCTTTAATAAACAAAAATAATATCCTTATAAAAATCACTTTATATAGATTAGACTGGTGAAAGTTGAAAAGTTGGATATTGCCAGATGCTATCCACATGTGTTAATCATGGGAATATAAATGCTATAGTTATATTTGAAGACCAGTGCCTCAGTAATTTTTCCCTAAGTGTTTCCAAATGAAATATGTTAGAGACCCTTAAAGATGCACATATATGCATGTTCACTGCAGCTTTACTCAAGGGATCAGTGAATTGGAGGCAACGTGGGTGTTCATCATTGGGAGAGAAAATATGTAAACATGTGATAGATGTGAGTGGTATTTACACACACTGGACCAATGAGAAATAACAAACTATACATGTACAAAGCAATAATCATAACTCTTACAACAGAGTATTTAGTAGAAAAAATGGGAAAAAGTAAGAAAAACAGTAGATGTGTAACATAATACAATCTGCATAGAAATACATGTACATAGACCTTTTATAAAACATACAAAATATATATTAAACATAATTGTATGGTTGCTTATTGTTGGGGAGAGAAGTGGGATATAGAAGGGAAAGGATAGCTAAACATAAAAAAATAACTTGTCATAAACAGTAGTACAAATTATTAAAAATACCATTGGGAGTTGTAAACACATAGATGTTAATTGAACCATGGGACTGATTGAAGTCCGTTAGGGAACAGTGTACAGATAAGGAGAAAGAGTCCACTTGTATAATTCTGTATGCTACAAATACTTAGATGATGGACAGAGAATGTGCGGCAAAGCAGATAAATATGGGACTATAAAGAATACGGATACTTACATAGTCAATCCTTACAGTGCTGATGACTGTTCCAACTCCTAAAACCTTACCATGGTCAACTTATTTAACTCCAGCAACAAGTTAAGTTAGGAAACATCATCTTAATCATTACCTCAAGTTTGCAGATGTGGAAAACTAAGGCAAAGAAAAATTTTCTGAAGTCATTCAGTGAGCAGCAGAACTAGGCTTATAAGTCAGGGAGATTTCCTGCAGAGCTCATGGACCAAACCACTACACCATGCCTTCTCCACACTTACAGAGTAAAAATAGTGGTCTGGAGTCATGGACAAGGAAGTTTTCAAATTTAGGCAGTGGCCAGTGGGTTAGATGATGCTCATCCTAAGGAGAGAAGAACTACCTGCAGCAGGAAGGCAGGCAAATCGCCGACTCGGTCATTTTATACAGCTCGTGACATTTTTCACATCCTCTTCCTCATTTCAGCTTCACTAGATGTTGAGTTAGATGTATTCAAAGTCTGTGCATCAAGTTTAAGTTGAGATAAGGAATAAAACAAAATTACAGTGAAAGCAAAATCAGACTAAAAGAGAGGAGAAAAAAAAAGATGATTCTGATTAGAACAGTTGGGGTTCTTGAACCACAGACTAAACTATGATGCTGAGTGATGGCAGAAAAGCTTAGCAACCTCAGTGAATTCCGAGAAGAAACCACTGTTAAAGGAGCAAAAATGTCCTGAAATTTTGAATGAATAAAAAGCTGAATCCAGAGCCATTCAGTATTCTGCATAGCATCACATATAATGCCAGATACTAGTATTGTTTAATTTTAGTAATGAAACATAAATTATGTTTAGTAAATTTTCTAATACATATTATAAAATGTTCTGTCCAAAACAGAGGACATTGCCTCAAATAACAAATAACCAATGTATGCATTAAAAATTAAATACTTTGAACATTAAAAAAAATAAGTAGGGATAATACATATCCATAACACAACACTACCTACTGAAATCACATTGGGAAAAGAAGGTGTCATAGTGAGTAATTATGAATGGCAACAATACACTATGAAGAGAACTTGAGTTCTGTTGTATGGTGTAGATATCTTTAGTGTTCATAAATCATCATTCAAGGTAGTTTTGTGGGAAGCCAGAAAACAATGAAAATATGTCAGAATTTATTCAATGGGATAGAATGTACCTATAAATGTGTAAAACAATGGTAACCAAATACAGAAATTAAGAGGAAATATTCATAATTTACACTTAAATCAACATAAAGATACATACAGAGATAAGTTTCCAATTTGTCAAGCGGTTTTCTATGATTAATTTGGGTTGCATAATAAAAGGAGACTGACACTTTCAAAAGAAAGGTCATATCATAAATGCAAACTTATCAGCAAAAAGGAAAAAAGACAGGCCTGATGAATTGCAGGCTTCAATTAAAGAAAGACATAAATGAACAATCTTCTGATTGAGAAGAAAAGGTGACCTATAAAAAATGTTTAGGTGCAACTAGACTCCATGGCAGTGAATACTAATTTTGATTTTTATTGATTGCAAACACTTCACAGAGAAAAGAAGTTGTTGTTTTCAGACTAGAAGTTATATAGGTTAGAGATTAAGAGATTCAGTGACTCTGGAGTCTGACTGCTTGGCTCCAAATCAAGGCTATGCAACTTATTAGAAATGTAACATTCCTTATATACTTAACCTTTTATGCCTCCATTTTATTTTCTGTTAACTCAGAATAATACTACTTACCTTGTTGGGTTATTGTGAATAATAAAATATTTATTCTGTATAAAACACACAGAGCTTTACCTGGCATATAGCTACATTTTCAAATAAAAAACAAAGAGCAAGTCAGATGATGAAGAATTTCTGCTGCTTTCATCACTGAAATGTATACTTATTCCATTATCTTTATCATTCAAATGGTTTATGTTATATACAGTTCACACAAGTACATATCAACATGTTAGCTTTATTACTTTAACCCCTGTAAAAATATTTTTAAGTCAAGACACAAGGGGATGCGGAGAAATTAGACAGTTTACAAAGGAGAAAAATCAACAACAAAAGTCAGGACTACTAGCACCAGACAGGCAAATGAATTAAAAACCATATTATATGATGTAAGTCACACAATTCAAGCCAAGGTTCTATGATGCTAGAAAAAGTATTTTTCAATTAAGTCCCAGATTGTAAGACATCTACTAAATCCCTTCTGCAGACGATCAAGTTGGTCCTGAGAATGAAGACTGGGCTGATGCTACAGGTGTAACTTCAGTTTCCCTAGAGGTAGAAAAAGGAGAAATGAAGAATAGTGCATTCAAAAACAATACTTGTTGTCCCATTCATTAATTTATTTTTAAATAGAATGGGAATGTAATCAAATAAATCATATTATAAAGACAAACTTGAAAACATTTTTCTATAAATCCCAATGGCATAGAATTTTCAAAAGATCCTATTGTTTTAAGTAGTTGTAAATATACTAATAATTAAAAAAAAACACTTAGAGAATCTCAAGAGACCAGAAAAACTGTCTTAAGTATTACCCATCCATGATTTAATGGGAAATTACTACCCGAATGATGACTATCAGTCACAAGTTCACAAACTGTGGCTTAGGTGTTAGAAACTTTGAAAACTTCCCTTATTTAACTGCTCTGGAACAATGAGAAAGTATGTGTTGTAAAGGCATAGCCAATGAATTTGAAAAAAGATCTGTGTTAAAATCCAATTCAAGACTAAGAATGACCAAGTAATTTAGATTTCAATCCGATTCAATTTCCTATAAAGGAATATATGAGTCAAACATGTTCTGCAGTCTACAAAATTGTGAGTCAAATAAAAAAACAAGGATATCAGTAAAAACCGTAAACTGTAGAATGTTCTGTAGATAGATGCAAGTTATTCTTGTTATATAACATAGCTGACTTCAGTCTGGTTCCAGAATAATCTATCGTAATCTCTGTGCCTGTTATGTTATATCACTCCGCCCAATAACAGTGCTAAGCTCCTCTCAGTTTGGGTGATTCAACTTCAAGGTTGATGCAAGCATTGTGGCATGAGGAGCACATGATGAATATTTGTGAAATTATATAAATAAGTGTGATAGTTCTTTCACAAATCTTTAAAAGCATATTCATATATAACCAGAGACGTTGAAATAAAGAACAAATTGACAGTAACCAGAGAGGAGGGGATCCAGGGATAATGGGAGAAAGGGGAAGGGTCATCAAGGGACATGTATAAAGGACCCATGGACAAAGCCTAAGCAGGGCAGGACTGAGGGTGGGAGATGGGTGTGGGTGGGGTGTGGGAGAGTGGTGGTGGGGAAATGGAAAAATCTCACTGAACAACAATAAAAAATATAAATAAATTTAACATAAAGTATAAAAATAATAATTATTATTACTTTAGCTATGAGTGACTGGTTTATTTTGGCATGCCTATAAAACATTTCTATCCAAAATTATTTGCAAATGATTAAATTATTTTTTAATTGTGATATTGTCCATCCATATATTTATTTGAGAGCAAAATGTATATTTTTTGTATTTACTTACTGATCATCAAAAATATAAGCAAAATAATTATTCTTGGCACATAGTTATGTATGTACTTTAATCATCTTCTTAGCCGTTGATGTCTGCGATACTATTTCATAGTTATATTCCAGAAAACGCTTTTTTTTCAAATGTGGACTAATTATTGTTATTGACCTTCCTATATGGTATAAGTCTATTTTTGATCTAATTATTTCTTTATAAAATTGACAATATTCCTCAAACTTTCATTAAATGTCTAATTGAATTTTCTCTCTAGGTCATGACATTTTAATCAATAAAATATTATTTGTATAGATACTGATATACTTTGTATGCTCAGGAAATATTCTGCTAAATGGAAGCTATCTCAAGCCTCATATTTTCCATGTTAAAAATATGTAAATATCTCAGATTTACCATGCTCACAGGAACTGTATTTTCTCCTCCAGTAATAGTCCCTTGCTTTTATAAATATTTTGAGTGTTATGTACATATTTTGCCTGTTTTTACTACTTATTCAAATTGGACCCCAGAAGTCTTATGTATTTCCAGAAACAATGACTATCAAGAAATATTTTCCTCATATTCATAATATATCTCAAAATGAGGTTTGATTACTTTTGTGTTTTGTCTACTGGATGTAAGATAAAAATAGATTCTTATTTTAAAATACATTATTTTAAAAAATCACCTTTTGAGGATTGATATATATTCCCTATTTGCATTTTTATGAACTGTATTATTATGAATGTTAGTGATTATAATAACAAAAACATTGGTATATCATACTATTACAAGTAGTAACAGGTTATTTGAGAATTATGTGAGACAAATCCAGTTAAGTGATCACAGCTCCTGTCCCATAGTAAGAACTGAATACTTGAGTTGCAATTGTTATTTCTCTAGTGCACATCATGTTTATTTTCTTTTTCCAATTTTAATTAGTATTTATTCTTTTTTGTTACTTTATAAGTTCTGTATGTGTGTGTGTGTATATATATATATATAAAGTACGTTCTGTATGTATATATATACACACACACATACTTATAAAGTAAGTCATACACACAGAACTTATATGTATATATGTATATTATGTATATGTGTATGTATGTATATATGTATTCTATGTATATATATATATGTGTGTATGTTATGTATATATAAGTTCTGTGTATATATATGCTGTATATATATCATATATATGGCATGTATGTATATATATGAGTCATTAATTTTTGTTACATATATTGCATTATTTTCCAGTTTACCATTTCCTTTTGACTTCATACAATGTGTGAATTGGATATTTAGGGTCTGTAGGAATGAGTGTGTATTTTATTTAGCTAAAGAAATTTGCATTTCTTCAGGCATAATTCTGAATGGAGAATTTAAACATTAGACACTGAAAGTAAGAAAAAATGAAAGGAATCCAATCTTGGCCCTAGAAATTTCATAGCTAATCTTATGATGTAGTTAGCTTATAAACAATCTAATCTTTGATAAAAAGCTTATTTCAAACTTTAACTAAAGTAACACCTTAAAAATTAAAAATTGACTCTTCTAAGACCTGGCATGGTCTTAATAAGGGACCTGCCTCGAGCTGAGGCTGACATATGGAAAAGTAGGATTATTCATGAAGCTAATCTCATGTTTCTTTTATATAAAGGCAAATCCAAAATCAATTTTGCTTTAACAGAATTGATTTAGGATCAGGATTACATACGAATGCTGAACCAACATTCAAGATAACAAACTATATTGGAGACATTCTTAATGCTGATTGACAGTCACTAGATGAATGTGACATGATTGATCCCACTTCTTGTTCTAATAATTATTTATTTATTCACATCCAAATGGTTACCAACAAAAAACTCTTCTCTTTCCATTTAAAAATTACCTCCACTGTCATAATGCTCTAATTTGCTATAATTTCCAATTTTAATATTAAGTGTAATTCGTAGGAACCTTAAAGTCATGATATATTGGCTAATTTAATTATCTGAATAAATCCCTGGGAGATAGGTAAATTAAAAATGATTAGTAATAAGAAATATTATTTTGAAAATATCCTCTGGAGAGTTTTGTAGATGTACATGGAACTTTTGGTTTCAAATTTCAGAGTAATATACCTTTATGTTTGTTTTAAAATTTCTTCTTTCTAGATCTTAAAACTGAACGCCTAATTACCATCTATATCTAATCCACAATTTCCAATCCAGTCTTTATTGTTATTAATACCATTAATTTAATATCCTTCTCTTTGACTCCGCTGTTTGACTTCTTAATCGATTTTGAATTTAGAGGAGAGACATTAAAGGGTGTGGGAAGTCATAACTAGTAAACCCAAACACTGCCCCCATCTGATAGATCTGTGGCCCTCACAGCTAGGTTAGGGTATTTTCTTAGCACTACCTCAAACAAGTGAGCAGAGTTAAACATTTTGAATCATAAATGGACTTAATAGAATTCCACTTTTTCGGTATGTAATGTTTGTACTAAGGTATTCTCTATCTCCATGTACCTGAAGGCTATAAAGTGATCAATATTTGGCCGGCCTTATAGATTTGAGAGTAGAAAGGTATAAAATACATGAAGAAAAATGAAAAGAAATTAGAGCAGTGACAATACATTGAAAGACTTTTCATGGCTTGACTTCAAGGTTTAGTTTGAGCTGAATTTATAACTTTGGATTCCTTGCATGTATATCTTACTTAAGCTAGGTTTAGGTGTCTTAAAACAAATGATTTATTACAGAAAGAATTCAGCCTGTAGCAGATACGAATATCTAGTTAACTCCAAACAAATTCCCAAACCCTTTCTTTCCTGACTGTGGAGGTTAATAAACAGTCACTCTAGTTTCCTGGAAATTATGCATTATAAAATCTAAATCTACCCTGGGCTTCTATGAAAGTTTTGTTTTCCTAATGATAATAACTGAGAGACCTGTTACCACACCTTCCCTAAACCTGGGTTGAATATTTCCTAGGTCATGTATTAAAAGAAATTACTCCTTAGTAATTAGCTATGCCAGGAGAAAGGGAAGTATTGGGTCAGATAAGGTGTGTCCTTATATATGAGGTACTCTGTACTTATACATTTTGATTTCAAGGTAGCTTTTATAAGCACGTATTTGCTTCACAGTGTTCACTTACACAGATTCAAAAGGTGAAATTGTAATTTGACACCACCATTATGAACACTGTTGTTCTGGAGACT